>VUQK01001125.1:1536-43626 GCA_015106715.1 Bujurquina vittata | reverse complement strand
AATGCAGCGGGACCCTCTTTAGTGGCAGGGTGGTAAGATACAATTTTGAAAGAGGTTCTTCTTAACTTAGTAGTTTAGTTATCTAAAACTCCCAAACAGAGACAGAAATATAAGGAGAATTTCAGTTCTCGAGTTCTTCAAAACACAATGAAAACTTATTTGAATGATTTACTAAACTACTATCAGCGGTGTGTGTTGGCTTTAACAGTGTTAATACTGGGTGATTTCAATATACATATTTATAATTCCAATAATAGCAGTGCCAAAGAACTTTTGTATATCCTGGATGACTTCACAACTGGAGTAATCAGAACGGGCTTTATTAATGAAAATACTAGCACATTGTTTACTCAGGCCTATATGCACACTCCCGCTCTGTCTACAGGTCCAACTAGATCTTGTTGACAGTTTTAATCTTAAAGTTCTGATAAGAAGCAAAAATTGAACAAGTGCAGACAAGCAGAGAGATGGTGGATAAAAAACAAACAAACTCCAGGTTCTCTGTGACATTTATGAAGAGAGACTCTGTATTTGTAATTTTGAACAAAAACAGTCACGGCAGATATTTTTCTCTGAGATTATTAATAAAAACAGCAGTAATGTGCACACATTATTCTCTGTCATCAACAGACTGACAAATCTACCCGCACCGCTCTCCCCAGAAATGTTATACGCTGAGTCGTGAAATGATTTTGCATTTTTCTTTCACCAAAAAGTCAAGAAAATAAGAAAAACCACTGGTAATCATAAGTGGAATATAAATTGATGGCCCTGAGCCTTCACATACTGTTGCCAGACATTTTCAACCACTAGCCTATTTAGATTTAACAGAAATTGTTCAATTCATGAAACCGACTACTTGCTGCTTCGAAACCCTGCATACAAACGTGTTCAGAGTTGTTTTCACCTGCGTAGCAGCAGATGTGTTTCAGATAATGGCTCTCTGCAGGCAGGCATTTTCCCAAAAGCTCTTAAAACAGCAATAATCAAAGCACTCTTAAGGAAGCCTAGCATACAGTAGATGCCTCTGTAGTGAATAAATACAGGCCGATATCAAACCTACTGTTTCTGGGAAAAATTATTGAAAAGATTGTTTACCAACAACTACATACTTTTCTTTTTTTCTTTTTTCTTTTTTCAGTATAAAACAACCATTTTAATGCCTTCCAGTCTGGATTCCATCCACACCATAGCACACAGACTGCTCTCCCTAAAATAATAAACAGTATTCACTAAAATAGTGATGGGTCAAAAACAAAAACTGGATCGCAGTGCGGTATTTGGCACAGTTGCTCATGTGATACTGCTGGATAGACTGGAAAAGTAAGTAGGAGTTTCTGGCACTGCGTTAAACTGGTTTTGATCATATTTACAGGATAGGGACTACATAACAGAATCTAAACAAACAAAACTTGCATGTTTCTCAAGAGTCCATTTTTGGGCCTCAACTATTTAACATTTAGTCTCTATATGTTCGGATTATAGAGCTGCTGCCTTCATCGTAATTCTGTATATAATACAAGAATAATAAATACATTTGACTTGGTTTGTGTTCTGGTTGTTTGCCAGTTGAAGGTTGTTCTGTCTGCTCTCCCATCTATTCTTTAAAGTGGACTTTTGTTGGCCTTTGATCTTCATCATGTTGGAAATAGACACTAAAGGGGCATCCCTGGAAACTGAGTAGCCTAGTGTTAAAATATGATGATATGGGGTTTTTGAGCGTTAGTATGCGATGAGATGGGAATAAGAATGTAGTTGCAAAACAGTCAATTTAGCCAAAGTAAGAAACTGCTGGAGCCACTGCTGAATTACTTGAAAAATAAGTATTCAAAGAGGTGGTGCTGAAGTTAGTTTCACTGTTGGCTTGACTCAGTATGCTCAAACAAAAAAAAAAGGCAACAGTGTCCATTTGGTGCTTTTCTTTGTTTTCAGGGGGATACGAATAGTATACTGATGAGATGCTCGCGAGTGACTCATTCTCAGCCTTTCATTCAGAGCCCAGACTGTATTGACCATAACAGGCCCTCAACCTTGAATCAGTAAAATCTTCACATAATGAATAGAATCTGAAAACTAGAGTACACACAGACAAACACGCGTCTGCATCCATTAACAACACGATTCAATAAAACCAAACATTTCCAGATGCTTTTTTTCAGTCTGTCCACGTAGTTCAAGCAAATGCTTATGTGCAGCTTTCTGCTCCAGATTTCATTTTTAAATGTTTTTTGTTTGTTTGTTTTGCAATCTCTGTTTCTCAGAAAATCAGTAAAAATTTTCTCAGCTTTGATCAATTTGCTGTGTTACTTTGCACCTTTTTAATAGTTAAGGTTTTATATTGAAGTGCTCTGATGCATCACGGACGGTAAGGGTAAGGGACAATGGTGCCGCTTGCACATAGCATGGCACCAAGCTCAGTGTGCACACTTTCCAACAGGTCTGTGTGTGAGCGGTAATCTCAGATAGTCCTTTACACTTATATATATTTTTGATAACATAAAGCTATATAAATCTGCATCTATATTTATCTGCAACATGTAGGTATTATGTTTGAAATCTACAGATCTGTGTGGATTTTTTATGGCTCAGATGAGGAAGCGACTTGGTTAGCTGGTGCTCAGATCACCAAGAATAACTGATGTTCTAAATCCTTGCTGTTGCCCGCACCCTTGAAGCACTCTGATTAATCATCTCAATTATTATCATTATTACTATCATCAGCACTCATTGCTCTGTCTGAGCTGAGGAAGATTCCTCACTGTTCGGAAGTCCAACTGTCGACAGTGGTTTGCTGAGCTGGAGGCTTTTACGCCTTCCAGCACGAGTCACTGACAGAAACTCCTTGAAAGAAGTTGTAGACGGTTCTGCGCACTGCCCTTCCTTTGGAAAAGATGCATTTGTACATAATTTCATATTAATGTTTTATCATATATCATATCTTTGGTAGCACTTTTTATAATGAGGAGTCGTGAAAAGTCAGTGAAATACTAAAATAAAAGAGAAAAGCTGTCATCACCCCACAGAGGATCGCCATATATTCTCTTGACCTCCTCGGTTTCTTCTTCCTGTCTCACAAGTGCCGTTTCAAAGTGACCCATTTCTCTCTGCAGTCTGAGCTTGTCTCTGTGAAGTGCTGTGAATATACAGCAGTGTATGAATAAAGACGTGGGAGATAAGGAAGCGCTCTTTCTCAGACACTCAGAGGGCTTATCTTGAAACTACAAAAACGAGCAAACTCTGGACCACTCTCACTCAATTTCTCTGTGTGTCATTAAAGCACTTCATTCAATTTGGGGCTAATATTCTTTGAGACTTCATAAATTCTGAACTGAAACGGTGGTTTTATGGTCCATAAAATCTCATCTAGGTTTCCAGAAGGATTTAAATGTCACAGTTTGTGAAACTTTTTTTTTTTTATCTGCTTCCTGCGAGGACTTTGCTTTACGTCAAAATGTGTTTATTGCAGGTTGAGGAACAGGGTTAAGAAAGGATGTCACAGGGAAAATAAATCCTCACGGGTTACATACCTACACGTTGATATATTAGCAAAACGTGAAAAAAGGACACAGTCACAGATGTATAAGAGCGCACGCATGTGAAATGTGTATACCTTTTCCCAAATGGAAATGGAAGAACGTGGACCACACACATACTACAGATGATGTTCTTGGAGAACCAAATACAGCCTGATAGAAGTGGATATGAAAATAAGGAGAGTCAGAATTTAATTTAAAACAAAACATTTTAATACAGCTTTGATTTCTATTTCTATTTCAGTGGTATTGCTTTGGTAATTGAGGGTGCTGAACAATAGGAACACAATAGGTACAGCGTAGTGTGGTGGACATCTTGTTAGGCTAAATAACTATTGCATTTAATTTTGATCTAAATCAAACAGCTACATGCTGCACCATGTTCCATTGGTTCGTCTGTATTTTGGGCCACATGCACCGCTGTGTGAGTGTGTGGGTGTGTGCGGCCTTTGCTCTTTTTGACCGCTTTACTCTTTTTTGCAGCTTCATTGACGTTATTTTCTTTGGCAAGTACAAAAATTGTTACGCAAACAGCTTTTCTTTATGCAATCGATTGAGCGCTATGACCACAAGCTGTGAGCAGTGAGTGAAAAAGTGGGCTCATGGAGACAAGTGGTAGATACAAGCTTCCTCCGAAGGGTGTCTGGGCACACCCTTTTAGAGAGAGGGCGAGGAGCTCGGTCTTTCAGGAGGGTCTAAGAGTTGTTGTCAGGTGAGGTGTTTGGGCCATGTACAACTAGGAGGAGGTCCCAGTGCAGACCCAGGAAATGCCAGAGAGATGTTGTCTCTCGGCTGGCTTGGAAACACCTGTGTGTCCCACCAGAAGCGCTGGAGCAGGCGCCTATGGGCATCTCTGCTTATATTGCTGCAAGTCAGACCTGCATAAGCAGCCGATAATGGATGGCATGATTGAGAACTCTATTATTTTTATACAACTATAAAAGAGGGTTATGGGTATATTTTTTTTTTAAGTCTTTTGTACAGTAAGTAATGCACATGCACGTTTTAGTCAATAATCCGCACACAGTTTTATGCAGCTGGTTCCCGATGGCCATTACCACCTTCACCACCCCAACTCCCAGTCAAATAAATCCTTTTTTGCTAAAGTTCTTATTTACCTGGGATTAACACTGCCCCCAGTAGAAGCTCAGTACTTAATAATCCCTCTTGTTGTTTCAGTGGTTATAGGACAGGACCAGTTCCATTGTGGGTTTTAATGGAGGTCATATGATCATGAAAACACTGCACACTTCTCACCACACCAATTATAACGTCCAAAGGAATGAATGATGAAGCACATCAGGAGCCCTCGCTGAGAGCAAGAAAGCATGAGAAAAGCCGTGAGAGCGACGGATGCCCTAACACTGCATGTTTTAAGCACATGTTCGCTTTTTGCAGTAAATTAAGAGCAGGTTGGTCAGCCGGCTGGGCTGCATTTTAATGGATCTCGAGGTGATGTTTTATACAGCTCATACACAATAGGCCCAGTGTGGCTTTAATACGCCCACAGGCAGCTATTTTTCAGCACCAGCCTTACTCTGTGCTGTGTACATTAGGAGACTACATATTACAGGATTAAAATAAGAGTATTCTGGTCTGTGGTCATTCCTGCTGCATTTGTATATGTAATGCTATGTTGCCATTGTGGTATCGAAAATACCACACTGGGATGTTACTCAACCACAGCGGTGGTTGAGTAGTTGGACTGTGTACAATATAAACTCCTCCAATACAAGTTAGCTGTGTTTTATTTCATGTTAAAATCTTTTCAGCGTTAGAGACGCTATTAAATTTATTTCACTGCGCAAATGATCCGGCACAAAAATACCCCATAATAAAGGTATCCTTTTTTTTCTTCCTAAAGAAAATGTGGCTACAGTTTGGCTACAGCGGAAAAGAGGTGAAGTGGCACATTCTCAGGCAGTGGTCAGTCTGCCGTTGTTAGCCCAATTAATGAATTAAAATCAAAGATATATTGTTGTTTAAGGAGCTAACACAAAGGGCCACACAAGAGAAATGCACACATCAACATTTGCTTGTAATGTGTCGTTTCTGAGCGGTGTTTATATAGATGCCATGAGATCGAGTACAGTATGTCGAGTGTGTTATCCTTAGTTGCTGACATGAGAGAAAATGGCAAAAAAAATAAAATAACCGTCTTTGGGCTAAACACCAGCATGTTGCATTGTTATTTTGCTCAGTCATGGCAGATAGCTGCCCCTCCCTGAGCCTGGCTCTGCCGGAGGCTTCTTCCTGCTAAAAAGGAGTTTTTCCTTCCCACTTTCTAAGTGCTTGCTGGCTCTTTACCTTATAATATCAAGCACATTGTCTCTTTGTTGTGATTTGGCGCTATATAAATAAAATTGAATTGAATTATTTTGTGCAAGTTAGCTTAATGCTTTCAGCAGTAAGCTCAAAGCGTCTCTGTGCTTTATATAGTACAGTGCCAGTTTCCTACCTGTAAACACCTCAACATCAATGGGTAATCACGACTGGGAAATTTCTGAAAGTTCCTTTTTCTGCATTAAAATTGAGGAAGTACTGAAAAGAAAGCAAACATACTTGAATTTGAATTAAACAATATGATATTTTCAACACACCCAGCCTGGCAATAAAACAACTGCCGCTCAACAGTATTATACTTTGTTCCATTTACACCCCTGTGCTTCAGCCATTCACTGTTCTTTTAAAAAGCAGTTTTGATGGTTTTGTTCTGTTTATGTTCATTGATTAAAGCAGCCGGAACGTCTCGTAAGGCGAATGCCCACAAGTGCAGCGGCACAGCGTGCAACGTATTTTTACATTCTTTACTGTATTCGACATCGATATAAAGCTGATGTAAAGAACACTTGTGGCAGAACTGGTTTAATCTTTTTATTCCACTGATAAAACTCCATAGTGGGAACTCAGGATTAAGCAGCGAAGGAGCAGAATTGCTTTTTGAATCCAGCTGTAGCCGGCGTGCCAGCTTGGAAAGTTCATTAAATGATGTTTAAAACTCTGACAAATGCAGTAACTCTTTTATGAGAAGCAGTATATTATCAATGCGTTGAATCCAAAAGTGTCTACTGACAAAATCTCTGCAGCAATCCGTTGCCCAGATGTCTCTCGAAAGACCCGAGTCTCGCCACAGAATGAAGGACGAGCAGAGCGGCAATGTTTTTACTTTAGGAGCCAAATGCTCGACATTACTTTCCATTCCATCAAATAAGATTTCATTCTAATTTTGCGGCTGCACAGCAACAACAACAGCTGTAAACACATGCTTCCCTTGTTGCTGCTGTTCCTCAACAAGATACGAGGAAAGCACCTGATAATACGGACAATATAGATTTGTGTAAAAAGCTGAATAGAAGGCAGAGGTGTGATTTGTGCCCTGTGAATGGCTCGGGGTTTCATTGCGCTCAGAGGACTGCAAAACAACAGCCAAGTGCTCTGCAGTGGTCTTGTTGTAAATATTAAGAGTTAATTCCCTCTGTAAAATGCAGCTGTAAACCATCTGCACTGCTGTTAATCACAGAGAAAATGCCCCGCCAAGAATCTCCACTTGCCCTATTCAAATTGCAGCACACAGGCCACAAATATTCACGGGTTGCGAGCGCATATGGACGCACACACCGAGTTTAGATTCATTGCTTAATGTCTCTAGGCAGGAAACAGCAGGCATCCTTCCAGCTCTGTGGGATGCATTTTAAAGAAATGCGTACACAAAGCAGCACAAAAGTCAGGCATTGTGTATTTACGATGTGTGATTTAATTAGATGACTCTTAAAGGTAGTAGATCGGCTGGACTTTTGAGAAAGCTAGGGAGAGCCAAGACTGAGGGAAAGGCAGGGAAAACGGTGCATCTATATTTTATCATCGCTGTGTAGCTGGAGGTTCAAAGGTCAGTTCTATTCTGCTTTCAGCAACAGTCACCTTGCCATATTGACAGAGCTATCTGAAGCATCATCGACTAAATCAGCCATCAGGCAACACTGCAGCACCTCTTAAATGGCTAATGGAGCTGCCAGACCAGCTGGGAATACAAACCAATGGATTTATTGAACATTCAGCATGCAGCACTGCCAACAATCTAAACTTTACACATACACTTTAGTTTTCATTTAACTGTGTAGTTCAGGATGTTTTAACAGGTTATCTGTTGGCGCTTGACTTATCTTGCTTCCGTAACACGTCTTCCTTCAGAAACGTGGGGAATAAATGACAAAAAAATGCATTTAAGTGAGCGGATGTTGGTCCGCTCCAATCAGTACATGTTTGATTGGATACCTCCTTTGCATATGTAAAAGATTGCAGAAAAACTTGCAATATGAAAATAACATTTAATAATGATCACTTTGCTTTTAATCGTCTGAAGTAATCGGGGAAATTTCATGGTGAGACAGTATCTGTTACATGACATTTTGACCCGTAAATACTCTCCGTCTTAATGCGATGTGCAGTAAAATGGTTCTGAGAGTTGGCCTGTGAAAATCAAACCCCATACCTGATTCAAATTTGGCCAGTTTTCCCCTTGAGAGGATCTTTTTACCATCTCTAAATTTCCACAGCACCACACTATTAACTTTTTACCAACCTGGCAACCACTGGCTGACTTACTGTCTGGGGACAACGGCCAATATTTGTGCTGGTTCTGGTGTAGCCAGCGGATATTCAAGCCAAGACCTGTTCCATGTGCCAGTCCTTGTTCAGGAATTTCAAGAAGCTTATGAAAAACTAAATTGCCGTGAGATGATGGCCAGCGGTTTTAAGACTGAAATTTGGCAAGTTTAGTCCTTAGTTTGCTCTGTCAAATGACTGTTTACCTGCATGCAGCCAAATCCTGCTCACTCAGTTGAAACGAGAAAGCTTTCCGATAGCAAAAATCTTGTGCTGTGCCTACACATGGTGCATATGCATATTTTTCCAACTTGTAGTTAACTACTAACAGAGATGCTTAGTTAATGTGAGAGCAAACAGAACTAAAGCTAGGTGTTTTTTTAAAATAGATCTTTTTGGCCTTTTACCTTTATTAGGCAAGAAAGCAGGAACAGAGAGAGGGAGGACATGCATCAAAGGTCACACTTGTAACCTGGACCACTGCATTTCTGCAGTTTTGTGGTCACATGCTCACCCCATGAGCTAAATTGTGAGCTAAACTGGCCAGTTACAGATAGTAGTAGGAATAATAATAATAATGATGAATAAAGTTGGGAGACATTAAAATGAAGGACCAGAGTACCAATAACAACCAGTACTTTATAGTGAGTAATATTGGGATTAATCATACTTGTATTGATAATGTTGTATCCATTAATTCATTTCCTTAACTGCCTATTCAGTTCAAGACTGCAGGTGGGCATTTTTCATAATACCTAATATCATTTACAATAAACCATGCAGCCCAGAGGGATGATATATTAATAATGCACACTACGGATAATATGACTAAAACACATTACACAAATCCACTGTGCACATGCACAAAAGAAATTTTTATTTAAAGTACAACAGTGTGCACGGTTCCATGTGTATAGAGTATATTCCCTGTATCGTTTTCCACTCTGCAAGCACAACATAAAAATCCGCACAAGCCATGTTGTACACTTCAGTCTTTACTACATGGAAAAATATCAGTCCCTCAGTTGAGATGTCCATGCTGTCTTTTACAGTATAGGATGTACTTTGCAAAGTCCTCCTCCATTCCCACAGTCCCACATGAGGAAGAAAACCTAGGAGTTGTCATGGCAGCTGAACCAAGGCAGGAATGCACATTACCATGCTAGAGAGAGAAAGAGGGGGAGACAGAAATGTCTTGATATCATTTTGCTGCAACCAGAGCTGTTTTCTTGAGTTTTTATTGGCATGACATTCAATCACATTAGGGAGCAAATTGAGACTTTGAAGTAAAATGAGAACAGCTGAAAGAAATGCAACATAGGGGATCTCGAATTTACCAAACACTGAATGGATTTGTTAATATATTTGTTTAATTGCCTATTGTCTATAATACTGCTTCATCTAATTTTACTTTTCTCCAAACATGCAGCAGTTTAAGCACATCCGAAGAGAATTAAACTGAAGTGCGTGGAGCAGAAAAACGAGAGAAGGACAGCGAGAGAGAGAGAGCGAGAGATGTGTGAATACACTGAGAAGTCTGTTATGCTGAGGTCTTGTGCAGGGGAGGGCCCCGGCTCTGAATGCAGAGGAATGACAGGCAGGGATTAGAGGGGAGGTGGTGCCATTGAAAAGAAAGCTGAGCCAGAGAGTCGAGCTGACACTTGAACACAGCCAGCTGACAAGACCAGCCAGCCCTGCTGCAGTCCTGCAGAGGCAACTTCTCCCCCCACAACCTCTCCCTCTAGGGAACTGGTGGAGGGGGGTTCTGCACTGGCTCATTAGTCGTGACTGTAGAGACAGATGACGCAATGAAAGAGGATTAGTGATCCATGTACAATTTATCAGTTAAAGGTTACCATTCAGAAACCAAATTAGAAAAATGTACATTTTGGTATGAAATTCTACTATCTTAGCGGGAACGTTTTTCATTTTAACCCCATTGGCCCGTGGCACGAGATCAGAGCATGGGTTGGAATCTAAAATGCTTCTCAGCTGACTCAGAAATCTTCACGACAGGAAGCACAACAATCCCAAATATGATCATATCATGCAAAAAAAACTGAAAGAGGTAATGCCTAAGGATGGAAATAAGTTCATGTGAGGTAAAAAAAAAAAGTGCACAATTGCAGCTTCTGTGACTGTCAAAGATAAAATCATCGAGACAACATCTTAATGTGGTTAATGTGTTTCCTGCTGAAACAGGATGCTGGGGTGCCGCTTGCATGAAAGTCAGCTATGATGTTTTATGGTTTTGTGCTGCTGTTGTCCTCTAACGCAGTTAACAAAGTTTCTTTTTTCTTTCTTTTTTTCTTCATTTTTGTCTGAATAATCTGCCAAAAGTCTCAAAAAGTTGAACTCCAGAGTCCAACAGAAAAAAAAATGATGCTGCTACTAAAATGTCTCGACTTAAATGCCACAAATCAGCATGTACACTAAAGCTATGGGTATGGAGCATAAGTGTCTCAAAACTAAAGCAGCATCGATACAAGTACTGCTATAACCTTGTATGAGAAGGCAGCCCACTCACCAAAGAGGATGTCGACAAAAACACACAGCCTTTAGCGCCCGAGGCAAGCATATCTCCATTTTGAACATCGCACTATTTCATGAACTTGGCGCTGACACTGAGAATTTAGATCATGCGCTGAGAAATCATTCAGTATAAATGCACTTCCCATGGAGTTCTGTGGATAATTATAATCATCAAGAAATACTGATTTATGCTGGCAAACCCAACACAACATTTTCAAGTTAATAGTAAATCAGTATGACTGTTGCATTACATATTAGAGCTGCCAGCGAGTAAAAAAGCTATCCTATTTCAGCTCCCAGTTTGGTTGAAATCCTGCATGTATGCATTATATTGTTGTTTCCTATTGAAGCCAGGCCACATATTTTCAGAGGGAAGCTGCAGCAGGCAGCATGAGACGGTAAATGGCAGGTAAGCAAGCTGTTTCAGATCTGCGAGGTCAAGGTCCGGCTGTGCTGACGCCTGTCACACTCAGAGACTTAACAGCTGGAAGATGCTTGGGTCTCTCCATTACTTCTCAGGGTTCACACAGACATAATTGCTTAACTATCTGAGCTTGAGGGACTGCGGTTCATGATGTATATTAGCCTGTGCAGTATTTTAATCAGATATGCAATTCTTTGTGTGTGACTCCCCACAAGGCTGTGCTTTCTGGGAGTTCCTTTGATTAATAAACCTGACAAGTTGGCCCATTATTATGAATTAAAACAGGACAACTGCATGTGTCATATTATCTCCAGAGGCAGAGGGGAGAAAGCCAGTTGCTTCTTACGCGGGGGGCTGATTAGGAAACACAAACACCTCTCGCATCCTGCTGAGCTGCGCTGGGAATTTGGCTTGACACGTTGATCCAAGCGCTCTCTAAAGCACATAATAAAATAACTAAAAATGCAGAGGCATATAAACACATCTCTATAGATGTCTTTGTGATGGGTTGAGGTTTCAGAGGAATCAGAGCTGTGGGCTGATGTAAAACGTGAATTGTGCCACAGTTGTGGCATCTTCTGCAAGCTCAAAATTTGTGTATATGTATATGTATATTGCAGTATGGACAGGCTCTGCAGTATCTAATCACGTACGGTGTGCAGAAATGTACGCGTTTCTGTGCATTTACATGCTAATGCATGCTTACATCGGTCTGAAGTGCATATACACCCACACAGCACACTAATCACAGCTGCACACAGCATTAAACAAGTGCAATGTACAGGAAGAAAAGAGCACCTCCAATGATCCATCAATTCCCATTGGTTTGGTGAGGGGGGGATTTATTGACTGGCAGAGTAAATTCAAGGCTTATTCACTGTCAACATAACCCAAGAGGCAGTCTGCTGGAAAATCTAGTGCTGTGGTGCCAGGTCGCTCCACATAATTCCCCTGTAGGGCTGCTGTCTGTGATGAGCCATGCTCAGTGTGGTTGTGTGGCTGTTGAAAGGCCTGTCATTACAGCTGCACCCTGTGGCAAGGCAGCCAGATCCAACCCAAATAAGATCCCCTCTGACAACTAACTGCCCCACCTAAACCCACTTATCAGGTTTCAGGATTTAGTTAATATGTTATATGTAAGTAGGAATTAAACGAGCCATCAAACTCTAAAGTCTGCTGAATAACAGCCTGTGCCAGCACTGCTGTTCTCTGAAATGAAGTTAATCTTTAAACAGATCAGTTTTTACTGCGTTTCTAAATGGAAGTTTCAAATTTAGACTTTATGTGGATTCTGCACAGTAAATGGTGAGGCCATTATTAGTTTTACCAGCAATAGTCATACTGTTGTCATATTGCCATTATTGTTATTATTAACATCATCTGCAATAATGCAATGTGATGTCAGCAGGATCTCTGAGGCTTTTCACTTATTTTCAGAGCACAGATTTTCTACTGTATATTATGGGCATGTATGCTTTATTTTTGATGAATGTCAAACACACAGACAAGCACGCACGCGTGCGCACGTACACACACACACACAGGAAGCAACAAAGTACAAATATTTTGTTACCATACTTAAGTAGAATTTTCATGTACAGTATCAGTACATGAGTTGAGTATTTATTTTTACCGTCTATGTTTTTACACAAACATCTGTACTTTCTACTCCTTACATTTTCAAAACAGGCTCCTTACTTTAGCTTTAACACATCTGAGGGAAGTTTTTATTTCACATAACTGCGCCTTCAAACATCAAACTGATCTGAGCCTAAATAACACATAAAAGACAATCCTATTGGTGTGTCCATCACAGGGGCATGTCACATACAAAGAGATGATCGGGGCAAAAACATAAAATTGAGGCATCACTTATCATTATAGTGTTATACTCACGGGTTGAATTGGGCTAGAACAATCCTAAACAATATTTGTGGTGCAGATTTACATAAGTTGTAATCACCTAGCAAGCCCTACAGACAAGTAAGCACAAATGGAACAATTTCAAATGCAAGTTTAACAAGTTCCCACTTTAACACCCTGACTGTATCCATTTCTCTGTTTGGGTGTGGAGCCTCCCTCTACACTGTAGACAACAGCAAATAGAGATTTCTTTTTTAGCTTGTGTTCTGTAAGTGTTCAAGCTGAGAACATTCATTAGAATTTAGATTGAAATAACATTTGTATTCCCATCTACTAATACTGTATATTAATACTGCACGAGATCCTTTGCACTAAAAAAAGCTGGTAGAGATGTCTTTCAAACAGCTACTTCTAAAGATAAAGAAACATATAACATAATCTAATGATGATTTATTGTATATTAGTATTTTTTTAATTACTTTTCATATATTTTTCCTGATTATGTCCACAGATGTCCTTACCAGTGGCTCTTGCCTGATTGTGGCTGATGGTTCACAGGGTTTTTGTAATGTGACTATTTTAGGATGAAAATGTGCCTGTTTAATAACAGGAGCTTCGCCCCATTTCTCTGAGAATTGTGCACTCAAACATGGTGTGTTTGCATGCAGCCTTACATAACCCATTTCACAGGCTTTTGCTCACTATCCATCTTACTTTGTTGCTTTTATGTACATCTACGTAGTTATTCACTAAATTTGCAGCATAAAGTAGCTGAAGCTGGTATTTGGGGGATGAAAATGCTGATGGATGATGGCATTACCACTCGGGAGCTGTGGGTGGTTTGTGCGCACCTACAATGTTTTAAAAACAGCTGACTAAGACTGCTGTGGACATTTGAATCATATAAATAAACTCATCTTCTTCTTCTTCTCTCTAATCTCTTTCTATCTGTTACACACACTTTCTCTCTTTGAAATCAATCAGAGAGGGTCATCCCCCCAAACTCCCCCCACCGCACTACGCCGATAGATCTATTATTAATGAGAGCCCTTAGCACCAAACTAAATTTAGTGCATAAACTCCACTTGGAGAGCTAGAGAGGGGGATCAATAAAATCGCAGAGGCCACAGCAAGAGTCTCATTTAGCTCTTTGAAAATGCAGGATGTGGAAAGGCTGACCCTGAGTGCAAGTGTGCCTCCCGACTAAAAGAGAGCTTGTGAGAGCGAGCAATAAAGAGAGCAAGAGGTTCTGACAATACAAGGAAAATGCTAGTGGGTCTTGAATTGTTACCTTGTAACTAATCTATATGTGAGATAGGGGATCATTGTTGGGGTGACATTTGGTGTAATTAGGTCTATACAAGGTCTGGATTACCACCTACTGAGCATGCCACTTGTGCTGCATGAGTCCCATCTGAATTTTCGGTCCCCAGTACATTGATAGCGCGTGTGCCTCCTGCGAGGATGGTCAATGCTATGATTAGTCTGGGTCACAGCATAGTTCCATATTTAATTATCAACCTATTTCCTTGGAATTGACTACACGTTCACAGTTTTCTACAAAAGATGCTAGATAAGGAAACATGCATCCGTGACTGTCTTTATTAGTGACTATAGTAACTATAGTAACAGTTCTTCTCAAATAAATGTATACAGATGCACAAAATATATATTTTTTCATCTTTTTTAAGAGACAGATTTTCACTAAGTCCTACAGTGTCTTACTTTGAACGGTAAACATTAGCAGTGGATGTGTTTCTAACACAAGGGGACCTGAGGTGAATGTGTTAGTACCGGACAGCTCCGCGATGTTTGAGTCAGTGAATGTGAAGCTGGGCAGTGCTGGGAAAGATGTATGCACATAATATACACATGCTCACTCAGCATGTCTGAAAACCCCTTGGTGCACAAAGACACAAGAGTTTCAAAACACTTTTTAAAGTAAATGTTTGCATGCAACTTTTTGTAGCCACTGAGCACACACCAGTAAAAAAAATGGTTCAATAGACCAGTCATGTAAAGGTAAAAGAGATCTGTTTGCACAATTGTTTAGCAGTATGATGTCTATTAGCTTCTCAAGATGGCTCTGCGAAAATGCTTCTGGAAGGATTTAAAAATGTTCTCACCAGCTTAGGGGACTGTTCCAAAGCCATTTAACAAAACAGCGAAAGCTCAGCTGATGCTTGATTTTAACCTCGGCTCAGCCCTGGTCTTTTGAGACAGCGGGGAGTTAAAAGCTCAATTGATATAATCCTGCACCTGGCCGTGTAAAGCCTTGTATGCAGTTAGTCAAGTGGATTTTAAAAGAAACCATCAACCCACAGAGAAGCAAAAATTAGCACATAAGGGAAAATGTGCCTGCACAGTTTGAGGTTGAAGTTTAGTGCTCTTGCATATGGTAAGGTGCTGTGTTAGACCAGGCACAAGAACGTACACATTGCTGCTGATGAAGAACATTGCTGTGGGTAATATAACAGTTGAGATTCATGATAAAAATAAAAATAAAAGAATAAAACGTGACTGAAGTTTTATGTTTGTCAAAGCTAAAATTCTTAAAGTCTTTCATTACCAGGAAATCAAGTAATGGACACCTTTGAGTTTTTACAGAGTTTGCACAGACTATACAGATTCAATCTGTCACGCTTGATGGCGAGCATTGTGCCTTGAATTCCGCAGCAAATTTTTTGAATTCAAGCATAACACCAAACCAAAGAACATATAAGCTTTCAACTGAAGGAAACACAGCAGTTGCGCCACTGCCTGGAGCTTTTGCTGCTCAGGTTGCCTCTGGTAGTTTCTCTTCTATTGATCATTAATTACAAGAGGATGTCAAGACAAGAGATGCCAATTAGAAAAACTGAGAATTTTCAGAAAAACATGGTCTGGGGAAACTGGCAAATGGCCAAGATCCTTAATTCGAATATGAAAAATCTTTTGTAGTGCATGCTAAAAACATGTCATAACAAGCGTGTCCCAAAAAATGGCACGATTTCACTTCACTCCAATTCAGACACAGTAAATATGCTTAAAACCAGCCCTGCCTTCTGCCCACGGGGCTGGCAGTAATTACAATAGCAAATGTATCATTCACCTCTAACTGGTACCTAAACATGAAACACGGCAAGCGGTTAAAGTCAGTCTTGGGAGAGGAACGCTTAACAAATTGTGAGACAGGGACAAGGGACAACTGATGGTGGTATATAAGTAGGGGTGAAGTTAGAAGATGAAGGAGGCAGAGGGGTGACAGGATTGGCTGCGCACTGGAGGGAGGAGAGAGGACCAAAGGAAAATATTCATTTATCCTGCAGTGTATAAAACAGACACAACACACTGACTGATAGTGACTGAAATATCAAAGCCAGCAGTCTGCTGGGTAGGCTGGGAAGTGGCTGCCGCTGCTGTTTGATCCATCACACAGCCGCTTGTGTTTTTACTAAAAGCTTTGGAGAAGCCTCTGGGTGCCAGGAAGAAGTGAAGCGAGGTGGAGAATGCATGCAATCTCTCGCTCTCTCTCTCTCTGTCAGTTTGCCTCTTCCTTTCCCCTCCTCCTCTGCCTCTCATCTTGTACAAATTGTGATAACTCCTTTAGGCACAGTGGGATGAGAAAGTATGCATTTGCTGGGACAGCATGCGCAAAAAGCGATTGCTCTGTCTATGAACGCGTGTGTACCTGTTTTCGCTTACACTCGGATAAAAGTTAGATCCTTGTCTCGCTTGCCTTTTTCGCTGACGCGCGGGAGCTTCTTCTGAGAGAGAGAGAAAAGCTGAAGAAAGTGGAGAAAAATGATTTCTCCTTCTTCTCCACGGCTGATCTCTTGCGCTCGGAGGTGAAGCACATCTCGGGAGAGATATCAGTGAGCACAGCCGGCAGCGGAACAGCCCAAAACTGTCAGCATGGGTGCCACCTGGAAACCCACCAAGTGGAAGCATCACCAGGAGCAGCTATGTCCCCAATCTGTTGGACTCTACTTACTTTGAGGACGGCTTTGTTTGGCAGACTCATTCCAGAGAAAAAAAAAGTTTTTTGTATTGGAACAACTCAAATATCTTTCTGTTAAACACATAAAAAGCTGACCCATTATTGATTTTTCTCTTCCAGTCCAATTCAATCACAAAGATGGTTCACATAAAAGAACAGAGGTTCCCCTCTGTTTAAGTCTTCAAGAAACTGAACTATCAATCCAGAAAGGGACAGGAATTCCTTACATCATTTGCCGATGACGCTTCAAATCCGCCACATTTCATAAACACATTAGCTCCCTGCAGCTCTGACGGTGCACTGCTTAATATTGAAACTGGAATGTCAAAAAGCTTGCATTTAGTATATTTCAGTCCATAAGTAAACATGAGCCCACGCGCGTAAACACACACTATCACCATAATCACTTGCAAGGGTTTTAGACATATGAGCGCTCCCTGGGGAGCGCTAGCTGAAGGAATCTCATTGGGAGGCAGCAGCAGAGAGTAACTAGATTTCTCTGTCTCTGTTCCTCTCTTCATCATTTTCTCCCACCGGAGATCTCAGAGAGATTAACTACAGATCAACTGGGAAACAGCAACTGATTAAACAGCAACAACATACACAAGGGATGATATGAACTATTTACAGTACTGTGCAAAAGTCTGGAGCCACCCATTATTTCTTTGTTTTTTGCTGTTAAGGAGCCAGACTTTTGTGTCATTTTTAAACATGGTCTTGAGCAGGAGTTCTCAGTTGAGCAGACGACATCCAAAGACATCCAAAGAAGAGCTTTAAATGTCCTTCAGGAAGCCGGCAGAACAATTCCTGAAGACTGCTTAAAGAAATGACAAGAAATCTGCCTCAGAAAGTTCAGGCTGTGTTAACGAATAAAGGTGGGTGCACCAAATATTTACTCTCAAACTTGTCAGAATTGTACAAACTACACATGACCAAAAATGACTCTGCCTGGATCAGATCTGTGTCACTTGAGTATTTATTTTTACTCTCTATATTACTCTCCATATTTCTATATTTTAACACAAATATCTGCACTCTTTACTCCTTACATTTTCCAAACAGGCTCATTACTTTAGGTTTAACGCATTTGAGGGAAGTCAAGCAAGCCTTCAAACATCAATCTTTGGACCAAGATATGAAAAAGGCAAAACCATGTCATTTATTAATCATTTATAGTACTATACTCAGGGGTTAAAGTGGGTAGAAACTATCTGGAACAGTGATGCAGATGTCCATAGGTTGTGGTTACTGTACTTCAGCGCCTCGCTAGTGCTACAGAAGAGGATTGAGCATGAATGGAGTAAAGTGTTGTGGCAAGTCATTTCAAATGTTTCTATATGCAAACACACAAACTTTTTAGGCAAGTGCAGTTTGTTGCACAATGTGTCTGCTAGGTAAAGTCATAGCTGCTGCATTTCCCACAGAGAGAAAGGAATGAGAGGTCACTCAGAAATGTAGAAAGATGCAAGAAAGAGAGGACAGGAGAGAGGTTATATGTAAAGGTAAGGACGGCTCAGTGGCATTTGATAGATTGGAAATTTAAAGCTTGCATTTAATGTCCTCAGAGGAAGGAAGTAACTAAGTACAAATACTTTGTTACTGTACTTAAGTAGATTTTTCAGGTATCTGTACTTTACTTGAGTATTTATATTTCTGACTGCTTTTTACTTTTACTCCCTATATTTTTACACAAATATATGTACTTTTTGTACTTCTTACATTATCAAAACAGACTCGTTACTTTAGGTTGAGGGTGTTTGAGAAAAGTTGGCATTTCCTGTCACTGCGCTGTCAAGCTTCAAGCTTCTGAGCCTAAATGGAGACAATCGTACTGGTGTATCCTCCATCACCAGGGGCTATCGCCTACAAAGAGATATAAATATAAAGCGGCAAAACCTTAGTTTTGTTATGTATCATATATACAGTAGCGCTATAATAAGGGGTTAGAGGGGGCCAGTGTTGTGCCAAAAATTGATCAACTGCCAAAAAGCGATTTTCAGTATTTGCCTGCATTTAAACGGTTGTAAATGACTAGTTGACCTATAATCTGTGAAACACGAGTCAAACATATCTCTCATGAATGATATCAGGTCATTTTGAGCGGGAAACAGCATTTCTATCAGAAGGTAGAAGCTGCACTCAGTTTTTGGCAAACTGACTTTTATATATTTGGTTTTGATCAAGGGAAACTGTCATTGACATTAAAAATGTCTTTTTAATCAGAATTCTGTCTGAGAAGGCTGCAGAAATCGCAACAAATATAACATCAAAGTTCAATAAAGACATTTGAAGTGGCCAAAAAGCACAGGATTGATTACAGTATAATGTAGGTACAATAACTCATACTCCTAAAGATTCTTAAAAAAACAGGCTATTTCTTCATTTTATATATAAGCCCTCCAGCGTCCCAGCCAGCGCTACTGAAGAGGTGTGAAAATAAAGGGCGTTACGTGTTACAGGTCATTTTAAATGCAGTGTTTCCAAATGCTCAACAGATATCAGCAAACACACAAAGTGTCTGCAGTTTGTCACACAGTGTGTCTGCTAGCTAAAAGTACAGCTGCTGTATTTCCAGAGTGAGAAAAGAACGAGAGATAACGTCACTCAGATGGAGAAAGACGTAATAAAAAACAAGAGAGGAAGACGAGAGGTTAGATTTAAAGGTAAGCACTTCAAAACAAACGGAGGTATGCTAACTTTGTGTTCTGCCTGCTGTGCTGTATTTACAGTAAAGCTCTGTGTTGGACTGGTGCCCAGTGTCTGTGTTCATGGTCAGAGGTACAGGTTACATCAAAGATGAATGTGGCTTAGACTCATTCACTGAATTCAGCCTTTATACCAACTTTAAATGGTCTCGTAAAAAGACATTATGAACAGTATAAACAGAAAAAAATAGAGCTGTTTTTAGTTCTCTACCTTTTTCTTTGTGTTCTACATCCAGTACATTTGTTAGAATTTTGGTTGAAATGAAGTTTATGTTCCCATGTACTAATATTACTTATACTACTATTATTATATTAATATAGTACAACGTTCAAAAATGGCTGCTGTTCAACAAAGAATGTGTGTACTGTTGCCTCCTCTGTTGTTTGTTTCCATCAACTGAGATAGATGCAGATGTTTTTGTTTTTTTTCTGAAAGATGTTCTGATTGACTGTAAAATCAATCATTCTACTGTATCATTCTATCAAAACACTCTCTTTGTTCAGCCTGGCATTCTGCCATTTCAGAGGGTTTCCCACTGGTCAGTCAATATTTTAAAAGCTGTCTGCATCAATTCTGAGCTAAGGCTCCACAAAATGTTAGTAGATGATGGATTTACTGTGGCGTATGGGAGAAGTTAAACAAGTATAAAAATGGATGAACGATTTGGGCCAAATTATTTCCTTTACTTGGTGTCATCACAGAATGGCCACAACTGCATTCCTCCTATAGTATAAAGTGAGCACTCTTCACAAATGGGATTCAATCATTTGAATAGAAGTGGCTTTGACTTCTAAATGAGAGTAGAACAAAATCTTCTTATCTTCCCCAGTCTGGATTCTCTATATTTTATAAGGATTAAATAATGGCCTTGAAATAAATGATTTTAATGGATACATGCATAATACCGCAGACGGAAATCCTTCACTGCTATACCATCAAGTAAGAGTAACACTTTTTCATATTTGCCCAAATGTGTCTCTATTAATTTGCAAAAGAAAGCTGCTTAGCATAAGCCCACTGTTCGAAGCTCCCTCCATTTGTAACGATGAAAATCTGCTGTCACGCATAATCAGAGATATTACATTTCAGACTTACATAATTAATCAGGAAGTTGGTGAATAACTTATGATCCCAGTCATGAATTATATTTAACCAAGTCATTATTAGGCTGTAGTTCTCATATTGAAAGCAGTACACTGGGCTGCCTCAGCATGTCTTCATTTATAAAACAAATCATCCGTGTATTCACTTGCAGTCGCACGCTTGATGCAGATTTCCTTGATGCTCTTTTTAATCATCCCGTTATTATGAATATCTTGCCAGCGATAAAGGCGCTAAGGTGGAGTGATGAGTGCAAAGTGGGTTGAATCCTGAATGTTTAGGAATTGCATCACACAAAGACAAAACCGACTTTTTGGAGCATCATTTTACAAGCTTATGAATACATTCAGAATTGTCTAAGTCAGAATTGCTCTGTCTGTCTTAAATAATGCTGCATCTCTTGTCACTGATGCCTGCTTTGTTCTGTGTGGGGGTTGTTGCTCTTGCTCTTTTTACCGGCACAAGTAAGTTTTGGGCAGGCGGGCGGGCAGACAGCTTTCAACACGGTGAACGGCATAACCCGAGAATGATAGCACAGATCTATTGACTAAAAATCTTGGACAACTTAAAATTTCAGTGACCTTGACATCAAGGTCAAGGCAAAGGTCAAGTTTTATGAAAATCTTGTGAACACAATAACTCAAGAAAGATGATATTTGGGATATTCACATTGATGCGATCAATGCATCTACTAAAAATTTCAGATGAGTTAGTTCTTATCATAATAATTCCAATCACAGAAAGTGACTATTATATAAAGCATTATTATTCCTGGTTTTTACTTAGCCATTTGCGTTTCAATTGATA
This sequence comes from Bujurquina vittata, assembly GCA_015106715.1. Lineage (NCBI taxonomy): Eukaryota > Metazoa > Chordata > Actinopteri > Cichliformes > Cichlidae > Bujurquina > Bujurquina vittata. The sequence goes on along the minus strand of VUQK01001125.1, from coordinate 22,079 downwards.
TGGTGAATAAAATCACTAAGGTTCATATGCACCCCGTTAATAAGATCTACTGCGACCTGTAATTATAAACTAGAAATTGTGCTTCCAGGGGATTCGTGCACCTAAAGATTTTAGTGCCAGGAGGCTGAGCGGGCAGCACTGGCAGCTGACAGCTGCTGACAGCCCCCCCCCCCCCCAATTTCATTCTCCCAACAGTTTGGGGAAGGCCCCTCCCTGTTCCAACAGAGTTTGGTGTGGAAGAACTTGACTGGGCCACACAGTCTTGACCTCAGCCTGATAGAGCACCTTTGGGATGAATTAGAGTGGAGACTGTGAGCCAGGACTTCTCATCCAACATCAGTGTCTGACCCCACAAATGTCATTCAAGTTTATATGTGTGTGAAGGCAGACAAGTGAAAACTTTTGGTAATATAGTGTATCTTCCCCTAACTTAAGAGGTCCTGACTGAACTATGTATAATTAAATGTTAGCTGAAACTGTAAGTGCAAATAAGATTTTAGATTTAGTAATAGAACATTTCCAAGCAGGCAGTGCAATGGTCCTTTACAGTCATAAAAGTGCAAACACATTATCTCAGACTGGTGATTTGTTAAGGTGTCTAAAAATAAAAATCTGGTAAACGGGAAAGTTGACCCATAAGGATACTAAAACAAGACAGGAAATCACAAGCCTTCCTGCAAGAAGGAGCAGCATCTGAACCATCATGTTCTCTCATATGCCCAGAGTAGACGCATGCATGAAAAGCTCCACATCTCTTTGCATGCAAATCCAGTGTGTTTCTATGAGTGTGTTTTATCTCAGGGGCTGCTGTTTTCTAATCAAGAGGCTTGTGAAAGCCAGGGGAGCGTTATAAGAAGCCGAGTATAATACGCCCGCTCGCAGCCTCTCTCTCTCTCTCTCTCTCTCTGTTTGAACACACGCTCATTTTACAGCCTTTTAACTTTCAATCTGCCAGTCGTTGATTTTCTATTCTTCCCTCTCCTTTGTTATTCTGCAAGCCTCTCAGTTGCTGTTCGAATGTATGAGCCATATTAACACTTGAGATAATGCATATCAGCGCTGCTCAAAAGGACAGAACACTGTGGCTTCTTCTCTCCTTTTTTTTTGGTGCGTTGTGTTTTTTGTGGCAATGCAAAGTGATTTTGCTTCTTGTACACTCTGCACAGCAAACGAGATTGTCATCAGCGCATTAAGATACAAGATCTGTGATAACATTTATATCTTAAAGTCAAAATGTATCCACCACTACACAAGGTCCTCAGCAGCATTAAGGAGAAAATATGGCAGAATAAAATGCATGACTTGCATTTCCTTCCCTCAGCAAGTGACATCCCACTGTTTAAGTTTACTTAGCTCAAATAGACTCTTCAGTGTAATACATACATTAGAAAAGAACAGTTTATCTACAGCACACAGATGTGCCGCAACATAAATTGAACACTGACTAGCTGTGAACATGATTGTATAAGCAGTAGTGTTGATTTCCCTCAGCAGCTACTAATGATGAACTTTCACTGAAAGTTAAACTGTTATGATTTATCATAACCTGCTCTATAAACTCACCACAATTCACTCCCATATGGACACCAGACCATTACGGGCTCGTCTCTGCAGCTCCCCTCATTACACGTAACACAGACAGCCCAGACTGTCACCTGCCGTCAGCCTGTTTATGCTGCCTTCTATGTTTGCTCAGTCTGTTAACATTGTGCTCATTATGCTGTATGGCTGCAGATATGCTTAGAAAACAAGCTCCTTCTTTCCCATTCTCCCTCTCTCTGCCACTCTCTTTTGGTGCCACTTGCTCACTTACTCACGATTTCTAACAAGCATGGTCCTGGGTGGTGAAGCCCTCCCATGTGACAGTTTGTCACATTGTGTCAGCCTGTTGAGTGCCACTGAGAAAACATCACCTCTCCTGATGTGGCGTCATGTGACACGGGCCTTCGACGCTGAAAAATCTGCCACTTGCGAACAGTTTACAGGGTGCATTACCACATGGCTGCATGTTTGAGAAACCCAGAGCAAAGACCCAGGCAAAAGTGAAAGAGCAAAAGAAGAATGAGCTGTGTGTGTGTGTGTGTGTGTGTGTGTGTGTGTGTGTGTGAGGTTTGGGGAGATGGTTGTTTGGGGACTTGGCACAAGTTATCAGTAAAGCTTGTGGGGTTTGGTGGCTCAGGCGTTAATTGCAGGGGGACTAGTGGGAATACTTCTCTGTGTCTCACAAAGCACGAGAGAAAAGAGCTGTTACATATGTAGAAGAAACCACTTACACCCTGTCAATCTTTGCCTTCATTCAAGTTATTTACCAAGTTATATCAACTGGACACAAAGTTTTAAACAGACAGAGTACCCTTAACTACCTTTTTTTTGTGATAGTGCTGGACCACGGGTCACATAACGATCTAATCACTGGCACTCAGTCATGCAAATCATGTAAAATATGTTAAAGTGATTTAAAAATTAATATTTTATGTAACTCACCATTTTCGCTTGGAGGAATGCATTGACCTTTTAGCACATAAGCTTTTTTAATTAACTAAACTTTGCTTGATGAAAAGACTTTCATCTCAGTGCTCAGTGTCTGGTGCACCATAGGGGTTTTAGGAAGAAGCAAAACTGCAAAAAATATCTAATCAAAGGAACAGATATTCATTTTCTTGCTAAGAGTTAGAAGCTCGTATTCATTAAATAAGAAGCTGGAACTAGGAGAGCTCTGGGACAAAGACTGGAAATAGGAGAATACAGGCAAGGTGAAGCGTAGGAGAACAGACAGGATCAGGCACAATGGTACAAGGGAATAAATGCTGGAATGCTTGACACACGGTACCATGATGATCAGGCAAAGCCAAAAGGAAACGCCGTTTATATACAGAGAGCGGTAGAACACAGCTGCAGGACAACGTGTGAAACACGCAAGGGCAGGAAGTGGAAGATCTGAAAAGATAAAGAGAGTTTAGTACAAAATAAAACAGAAAGTACCAGATATAACGTCAAACGATCAAACCATAGCAAAAGAGCTGCGGCTGGTTCCTCTTCCCAGCTTAAAGACGTGAAACGATAGCACAGGTGCAATCGCTACAAGATGTGAGCAAAGTCATCAGTGATGAACTCAAATGGCATCCTCGCTCTATCCTTCGCCAGCTGACAGGAATCGAAGCAGGTTTCTGGGGGAAATATTGACTGCCTTAGGGGGCCTTTTATGAAAAGCTCTGCTGTCACAACATCTGTTGATGCAATTTGGAGAAGCAGAAAGCGCTGTTACTTTAGCAACAGAGAGGGCACGAGACGTTTAGGATCAATAAAAATCATTATGGTATTTTTCTCAAAATGTTGAGCAGCGCCTGCAACCAAAACAAGAAATGTGGGAAACCTTGAGTGAAGGATTCTCAGAGTGAAGAAAAAAAATCACATATAGAGAAAATACAACAGAAGCATATCCCTCTCGTGGTATGTAATAATTCAAAGAAACACTTTTTTTTATGATGACATTTAACATGACATTTATCCACATCAGTCTCTTAACTCAATTTATTTCACTAAAGTAGCAGGCCACATTGCTAATTTTGCCCTGAATGATGCCTGTAATAAAAGCCCTACTGCCTGTTCAAGGGCTGCCAGTAAATTCATCTCTCTCACCCACACAGCTCTGGGGCCAGTCTCTCTGTTTGATTAAACTTTGCTCCCCAGTGGTATGAAATATCCAAAGGCACTTAGATTTACAACCTACTCCGTTAAATTATTGACACCTCAGTGCCTTTGCTAACAGTTTCATGACTAATCCCATGTTGTTACCTTACTTATTTAAGTTGGTGACTTCCATTTGACTTTCAGTTCTAAACCAATCTGGAATGATTCATTATCACTTGATGTCCGCCGCTACGGACATGTTTACATTACACATGCAATATCTGAGTCTGTGGCCAAGTCTGCCACTCTATAAATAAGTGTCTGTGTTGGGCATGAAACAAACAGCTGTTGCCTTTGAAGCAAAGATATAGAGCAGAGGCTCAGTGATGAATCTAAATAACATGGGCTGTGAAGATAAAACAAGAGGGGAAGAAATGGAAAAGGAGAACTAGAAAGAGACAGTAGGAGAGACTAAGAGGGCAAGAGATGATGAGAGGAGCCTCTCAGGCAGGGGAGGATGTTTAAGCTGTGTCTTTTGAGTGAGCAGGTTAATTTTTCATGCGGCAGTTTGCAGGGCCCCAGCCCCGGCAATCCTATAGCTGGCCATGGTTTCCCGAGAGAGAGCTTGTTGCTTGAGGCCCCCAGGCGGGTTTCTTGTTGAGTCTCCCTGTAAATTGCCACCAAACTAGTGAATTACTCCATGATGTGTCACGGAGGCAGCCGAAGAGCCTATAGGCATAAAACCACTGACTTATGTTTTCCCTCACAGTAATTCCTCAGTGACAGCCAGGGCAACAAATTGAGACGTCTCAGTTAGAATCCAACAGCTCATATTCAAAACAGCTGGTTGTCATTGCTGCTGGAGTTTCTGATGGATTGAACTGATGTGCATGCTGGCTGTGGTTTAACAAACAATGGCAAATCATTTTGAGGCAAATATTGGGACAATTTGTCAGGAAACTGCAAATCTGAGACTATCCTCCTAAGAAGCCACTGCAAAAGCGCTGTATTGTTCTACTCAGACACAGTGGTGCTTTGAGATGAATACTAATATTATTCATTAATAATCAAAGTGTAGCATGTCAGCATGCTAACAATTTAATAATAGAAATAGATGTTAAAATTCCTGTCGGTGTAGCACAGCACTTGCCTGGGAGGGTTGGAGAAGCCACGTTGTTGAGGTGAGTTTGCTGCTGACCGTGTGGTGATGTTTCCACCAGTGTGACACATCATCACTTGTGTACCCCCGTTTCATAAGCCAGGCCCTCCACAGGCTGATCAGACCAGGGTGTGCGTTTCATGGACTCCAAAGATTATTTGGCAGCTGACGCTGTCTCCTTCCAGCGTCAGCTGGAAGGAGACAGCGAAGATGATGCAATAACAGCCATAGCCAGTTATTGCATCTTCAGCACCAGTGATGAGCTCTTTGATTCACTTGTGCTGGGCATGCCATCTGATGCCCACCTTCCTTTCGTATGTCTCCTTGTTGGCATCCTCCCAATTGACTGGGAGGATGCCATCAAGGCATGTCATGCATCCAGGAGGATGGTGTTGCATTTCTTCAACAGTGAAGAAATACAATACCAGCTGGAACTGGACCAAATTCAGGCGGAAAGGTGAGTTTTTTACTCCCGGTTGCCAGAGTTGGTGCAGCGTCGCTTGTGAAAGGATCACTAGATTCCGTGAGCGTCATCTCCAGTGTTCCTTTGGTGTGCTTAAACTCCTCCATAAGACTTGATATTGGCAGGGAGAGGGCTCCATTACCATACAGACCAGTGCTGCTGAGTAATCTTGGAAGCCCAAGCCACTTCCTCAGCTGTGCACTCACCAATCTCTTTAGTCGCTTTGCATGTGAGAGTGTGGTCTCATAGATTGTCATTGACCAGATGAGACACTGTAGCAGGATGAACTGGAAATACAAATGCTTCAGGTTTCCAGGAAGAGCACCGAGTGTATCCTGTTGTTAGACTGCTCAAAATATTTGAGATATGCAGTGTACTCGCATCCAAGGCTTTCAATGGTTTTTTCCAAGATTGTTGGTCTTAACTCACTATTTATGGATAATCTGCCACTGGTGAGCTTAATATGACAACAGGACTTATTGGGGTTGATCTCCATTCTTGCTCGTCTGATGTTTTCCTGCAGCTTATCCAACAACCATTTGGTGCATGTTTTTTTGTTGTGATTGTGGTCATGTCATCCATTTACACCCACTCTTTATCCATTCCCCTCCAACCACCTATCATGGTACTCGAATGATAAGCTCCATGCTCATCTCAGGCTGCTGCCAGGCAGCACTTCATGCAGAGCTGTTCCCTTCTGGTGAGCTAATGTTTGGATAGGTGGCATGTCATCTGGGATGGTAATTTTCACGTGCCTTTGGTTGTCAGAATGGGTCTTCTTCAGGTGCTCCACCAGTTTCCATACAGGATATTTAAAGGTGCTTGTTTTCTCCTTATCAAAGAGTTTTTCACAAGCGTGAAGGGATCTTTGTAGAAGGCAGCCCATGTGCAATCTTTGTTCTTACACTGTTTCCTCAGAAGGTCTGCCCTTTGCAGCACTGCAAGATGCTCCCTGCAGTCTATCTCTCTGCAGTGACTCAAATCCTTTCTTTTCCACTTCAATGGCCTTCTTCCATTGTTTCCTCATGCTCCTCTTTTCTTTCATGAGTCTTTCGATTTCCTCCTGTCTCCTGGATTTGAGTGGGGCTGATGAATCCTTCTGTGCCCTTGAAATTTTGGTCCTTATCCCATATCTCTGTGTCCGGTAAGTGTAAATAATCGCACCCATCAACCCCATTTTTTTTCAGCATCTCCCTTCTGACCTTGTAGTACCAGGTCTGTATCAATGGTTCCCCACTCTTTTCTGGCAGGATTTGAGCCAACAGGTTTGGAGCTTTCTTCCATCCATCTTCTTCTATGGCTGGATGGGTTCTGGGCTCATAACTGATGGTGGTTGTGAGCCTAACTTCATTTGGGGTTCTGATACCCTGTGGACTGTGGTGCATTTCCTCCCACTGGGCTTCACTGGAGTAAATGAGAAATTGCTACCTCTGAGGAAGCAATAGTCAGTGCGAGGGCTCTTGTTACACTTTCTTATGTACAACATATGCTTATTTGCACTAATTATAAATGTATATATATAGAAGACAAGGGCCTTGTTCTGAAGAATATTGATCTGGAGATTTTTTTTAAATGGCCAAAGACCCCAAAGTGCTAAAATTGCTAAAAAAAAAATTAAATTCACACATACAAGGTCAAAGATCACCAAATTCATAAAGGTTCACCATCTGTTACCCATTAATTCTCTATAAAAAAAACATGTTTCAGTCACTTGAGTAAATGAGAAAATTTACAGAATAACTCATAGTTTTACTTGATGGTTCTAGAAGAAAAAGCGACACATAATCTGAAACTGATTTGCCCTGTACACCTTGGATAGTAACATATTTTATAATAGTTTAATCCATCCAGTAGTTATAAAGACATTTTATTCAAAATCTAAAGATTTTAACTTGCTTGTAGCCCAAGAAAAAAAGCCAAAAAATCACTTGTCTGCGGGACTCCTACCCTCTACCATTAACTTGTGTTGTAAATATCAAGCTACACTAAGCACATACGAAGTCAAATCAAAACAAATGTCAGTGCCTAATAGCAACTTCTGGAACTGGAAAACAAAGCCAACAAACATATCAGAAACAGCAGTTAATCCCCATAAAACCTGTTGCAGAAATAAACATGTTTCCAGCCTAGAACCAAAATTTTTTTTAATCTATGTCAATGACAACTGTGGCTTTGATTGAAAGGAGCATGCTGACATAATCTGTTAGCTGTCTGCTACACTTCACCTCAGCTCATTTGTAAAACTTAACTGAACCTCTGAGCCATGTTTGGGATGTTGGGGCCTTTTGGAGAATTTCTAATGCAAGTGGATTTGAACCCAGCGGTTTCTTGCTGTGAGGCAAAAGTGCTGAGCACTGCATCACTGTTCCTCCCCCATAATTAACTTAAGGCTTCAAAACAGGACTCACAACCATCCTATTATGTTCGCTATATCAACCTTTTACTGTATAGACAATATGACCGCAGGGGCAGGATATTCACATTATTCACATTACATTCAGACATGACTACATACAGTAGAAATGGCATTCATAGTAGACTGAGCGTCCTGTTTTTTACAGTCATTGTGCAGTTGGTGGTCGGCTTCGTAACATGTTTAGATGCACTGGGCATAAACACATTCTCTCATTGACCATAGCCAAACATTTTAGATGCATAACCCAAACCATTCATTAACCCAGCTTCATACCTTTGCCTTACTAGACATGTACTGTAAGACATACAAAATTCAGAATTTAAGAAAAAACTGCTAGCAAAGGATAGTGTAATAAAAAGTCTCATACTGATATAATTGTTTGGGGGGAAAAAGCATTTGTAGTGCAAAAAAAGTTTGCCAGTTTAACTATACCTAAAAAACAAGAGATGGTTTTCTGGATTGTTGAATGGAGTCTTAATGTACTGACACAATGTGTGCGCAAATTTTGTGTTGTGACACTGAAAGAATGTATTTTCTGTACAGCAGTGTAGGGATTTGTGCATCTTACAGCTATCTAGCATTCTACTGTGAAATCTAGCCTTATTGATTTCTGTGCGGCTACATTCTTTACAAAGGATACAGCGTGTGCTTGAAGAGAGACTTTTTATTGCTTGCTTCAAATCTCTCACCTCTCAGTTCCATGTCTACGCTGCACAGTACACTCTCAGAGCAATCACAGTGGAAAAGAACTTTAAGCAATAAGCACCTTGACCCCAGCGACATCAAATGAATCCTTATCGTGGTGGCAGACGCAAAGAAAAACAATTCTGCCACTTAAACATCATACAAAGCATGACAGGCTTCTTCCCTTTAGCTTCCAGCGCAGCTGGGGCTAAGCGTTTCACACAGACTAGTGTTTGAATGACTGCGATGTGGGAGCTCAGAGTCTGTAGCTATGGATTAAGCTCACAGCAAATAGTAGCATGGAAGAAACAGAGGTAATCTCTTCCCTTCTCCTCCACGGTCTTCTCACCATACCTGTTCCCCCTTTTTTAATCTCCTTACTGAATGAGTTCTTGCAAAGCTGCTCAAACAGAGAGGGGTTTATTCACAGCGGTTACAGTAGTTAAAGTAACATGGAAATGATACCGTCTCAAGAAGAAAAGAGCACTGGCGCAAAGATTGATGCACTGCTCACCTGGTTATTGTTCTCCAAAGTAACATATAGGTACAGCTGCAGCCTTATCCGGACCAGGAACTTGAATGAAAAGCAAATGAGGGCATATAACAAACAGCAAGGGGCCTTGAACTGTGGGCAGTCGTAAACAAAAGACAGTCTTTTATTTTTCATTGCATATGCACAAGTTACAGCATAACCTGATGTTTATCATAAAAAAGATCATCATGCTCAACTCACTCACTTTAATCACCTACAGTGCACTGGATAATTTACCCTGCAGCACTCTCTATTTGCATAAAAGTACTTTCATTTTGCATTTTGATGCATTGCTTTGCATTTCCACCAAAGGTTCATACCTTAAAGAAAGTTCCCACACCTGATCCACTGCACTAAACTGCCTAAATATTCCAGTCTAGCATTTGTGGCTTTGCTTTTCCTTTTTAACGTACTGTGAAACTCAAATGATAAGCCAGGGGATTCTTATATGCAATATTTTACACCCAGTAGTGCAGTTCATCTTCAGCTTTCACACTTTTATGAGATCATTGCCACTTAAGTTCCTGATACCATGAGTTCATCAGTCTGTCATCCCACCCCCACCCCTAGTCACAATATAGTATTTTGCAGTATACTTTATTTCATAGGTATGGACATGAATTGAATCCTGTGTGCGATCCACTCACATTATACCCAGCATGACAGCATGCTGTGCATTCGCCCATACAGTGATAATAATCTAAGCAGCAAGCTTCCTATATCTAAGCTCAGAGCAAAAGAACAGGTTTCCAGCTAAGCAAAGTACAATGCAAATACAACCCAGGCATTAACAAAGCAAGGACTGCAACTTCCTTGACTTCTGTAACTGGAAATTAGATGCAGATTCTCTGAAAGCAAACTTCACCTACAATCTATTAACTAGTTTGCCTCATTGTTATAAATTGGTTACATTTCTGAGGCTACATTTCCATTCGACCGAAGACGTAAGTGCAAAAAAATACCTTCCTGTATACGCATCCACAGCAGTGTATCAATACCGCTGTTACTCTAGCATACCTGTTCTTGCATGTTTGCTTGCATCTTTATTAGGGAGGGGGGCTACACATTTATAAAATCTTGCAAGCGTATCCTTTTCAGTGCAGGTGGTGTTACAATCGGGGCTGTGAAACCTATAATGGAAGTAAATGTTACACGGTGCAGTGATTATTTATTGTCAGTGCAGTGATTTCTGACGGTCGAAAGCAGATAAGTTAAGCTACATTTTACTTTGCACAGGATTCCCTGGAATTCCCAGAGGGGACCCCCCGGGGAGTCCCCATATTGCAGAACCACAGCAATTCAGGCTTTAAAAAGCTTGGGGTCGGGTAAATATGACAACCCATATTTCAAATATTTTTACAGCGCACTCATGAAATTCTGACCTTTATGTGACAGTGAAATGCAGCTTTACACTTTCTGTTGTCTGTTGGTGAATTTAGAGAGTGGGGGGTGGGGGTGGGGCGGCATGGAGACGCTGTCAGAAGCTGATAGATGAGTGTGTGTGAGAGAGAGACAGCTCAAACCGTCAGCGGGAAACGCATGATGTGGCATCAGCTCTGGCAGACAGACAGACTAAAATAGTGCCTTGTATGACAAAGTGTAGCCAAGAGTGAGAGAAAATGATTTTCCCTTTCTCTCTCTCTCTCTCTCTCTCTTTTACACAAGCTTCCTTCCTATGGTAAATTGTAGGCCAGAGGTGGCGGAAATACGTCAGTTATGTGGGTTCTCTGAAGCTTGACTGCGTATCTTAATTTCGGATGAAGGGAATGAGAGGGGGTGGCGGGGGTGGCGATGGGGGGGAGAGAGGAGATTTTAATCACTCCTGTCGCTTTAAGGACACTTATCAAAGCCTTATTATGCGAATAGAAAATACCAGGAGCCACTGAGCAACTGAGCAACCAAGGGACGGACTGGAGTGGCTTTATGGGAAACTCAACATTATCTAAACTGGAATAGACCGCTTCATTGCCTCATGGAGTTTGGATGGCTGTCTTATTCGGACGGTTCGGGTCATTTGGGAAATATTGCGCATAGCCTAAGTAGCTCTCGGACTTCGGATCCTTTGCTCCTGAAGCGCAGAGAGGAATATGGCTTAAAAGTCAACGCGTAGCCTCCGGGATTAGTCTCTCATTCGACAGCTACTATCGATACGTTTCCCAGGCGTTTTATTTCGGACGGATACTATCCCGAGCTTTTTTTTTTTTTTTGCCAGACTTGGATCATGGATTGGGGTGGTGGAAAACAACAACGGGCAGCAGCGACATGATTTCTCTGCGCTGTCTGCAGTATGCTGCGAGGTTACGCTTTAACGCCGCTTGTTATGATCGAGATGCAACAAAAGTTACAAAGCGAGTGTAATGCGTGGATTTTAACTATTTCGCCGTTTTGCACCTGCTTTGACGGCTAGCGCGTCGACACGGCGCAGATTCGTGACAGAATAACGTGGATCCGCGTCGCTTTGCTCACTCTCAGCCGCCTTGCTTGGGATACTTGAACATTTGCTTATCGTAATGGAGATTGGCGAGGTTTATACTCAAGGTCATTCACTGTTGTGAGGCTGTATTTGCCTTGTTATTTACAAAGCCTACACACAGCGCTCCCTCCACGTTATAGCGCAGCCTAAGCTACAATTCTCGGTCCGGTGTGTGTTATTTGATATTACGCGGTGCGGCGAGCGTTCGGGCGCTGTGGAGTAATATTTACATTTCTTTTTGACTCTGGGAGCATTCTCTAACAACATGGATGGGAAACTGAAGCAGGGTCGGAGATGTCGGTCCAAGCGGGAGAGGGTGCGGAGGTTGCGGGAGGCAGGGAGCAGAGACGCCCGCAGCCCCGACCCCAACTCCTCCTGCTCCGACAGGGAGGGACACAGTCCGGGGAGGGACGCCGCCTCCCTGCCCGGTAAAAAGGCTCCGCACCCCGCGGCCGCCGCCAGAGCCCCGCGTCCCCCACGGCGAAAGAGACGCGAGTCCAGCTCGCAGGAGGAGGATATCATTGATGGATTTGCTATCGCCAGTTTCACCAGCCTGGACCGTCTGGAGGTAAGGAGGATCATTAACTGTTTGTGTGTCTGCATTCTTCATCATGTGTCAAAGTGGGGGTCCTACAAGCCCCCCGCACCCCCCTCCACTCACCGGCACCGTGAGGACTAGTCCAATTTGTAGCCAATTGACTTGAGATGGCGGCAATTAGATGGATGAGGATTACTCTTGTAATCGTCTGATATTGCAGATGAGAGGATCCCCTCAAGGTGATCAATCCGTGCTTTGATTCTCAGCAGGCTGTTGGCAAATGTGCAGTCCAGTGCGCGTCTACGTGCGTCTGTTTGGAGTCATGAAAGTGCGGCACACCGCTCTGTCCCTTCAAAATCACAAGTTCAGTGCTTTGTGAATGAGAAGCTAATCATTGGCAGGCAGCTTGTGATTTGGGAATAAAAACAGGTGCTTTGGTGGGAGAAGCAGTTGTGGGTTTTGTGTGCTTCAGGCTCACTGTGAGTTCTCAGCGCTTTCTTGACACTCTGACCTCTGATAAACTTCCTATTACATCATTCATGTGTTGGAGGCTGACACACCATGTGCTGATAACTGCTGCTGTCATTACTGTGTGGTAGCTGTGTCAGACGTCAGAGCAATGACTTCAGGAAGAAAGGAGGTTCCCCTGTGACATCCTCCTTTATTTAGCTCCTTTATCTCATTACATTCCAAATGACAAATGAAACATTGCTCCCTGTGGGATATCAGGCAGGCTGACGAGGCAGGCAGGTTTGTTGTTTTTTTGTGTTTTTATGGCTCATTCCCGAGAATGGTACAGTATATAAATAACTGCCTATAAAAAAATATGTCTAATGTATTACAGATCCGCTGATGTCTGTGTATTTTAAGATGATGGCCTCGTTTGAGAGCCCATGGATCCTACCACATTTCAATCGCACTCTCCTCGTGTAAGCTTAACTACAGTATGGTAGCTATTAATCAGTCTTCAGTCACGCTTCCTACATAGTGCTTAGTCAGTATAATGGTGGGATGCTTATTTGCAGCATAAAATCTTAACCAGTTGTCCATTCTGAATGCAAGATTCCCTCACTTGAGGCTGATAATCAATTCTCCACTGCCCAGCTCTTAACAAGTCTAACCTGTCAGGGTCGTCTGTGATTATATTGCAATTCCATTTAGCTTCATGGTACTTAGAGTGGGCGTGAAAGTAGATGAGAGTGGATGGGCGATGATGACAGAAATGTTATTGGGAAATAATATAAGCAGAATAACGACTAAAAGCAGGTTGAAAGATGCTTGTAGCTGCTGCACATTAAGACTTAAAAATGGTCTAATGACACCACAGAGTTTTCGAGTCATTCAGAATAAATTTAAGTTTGCAGTTAGGCCACAGCAGCACTCACTCAAGAGAAACTTGTTACACGTTATCGCGTGTGCATAGGATTTGTATGTTGGTGCCCATTTTCCTCATTTCCATGAGTATTTTCCCCTCTGTGCTGCATGGCAGCCACTTCTGATGGCTGAAAGACTTTGAAATGTGCTGCACTTAATGACTTCTAGGAATAGCAACACGTGTCATGATGCTGTAAGAGGTCTTTTTAGTTCACAAGCTGGACATCTGTCTCTGATGGAGGCAATGGGGTTAGATTCATCTTCTGAGGGTTTATGTTAATTAAAAAAAATGCTGCTTCTTTGAGAGGGAGGCAAAGGCAGATAATTATCCAATTTCAGTTTTTCACATTTACCAGTAATAATACTTTTCTGCGTTGAGTGAACACAGAGAAAGAACAGTGTGCGCTGCACAGAAGCTTATGTTTCAGGGCATGATACAAATGAGGCATGATACAGCTCAATGCAAAATGATACTCACATGCCGGCTACTTGTTGATAATTGGCCTGATTTGCATGCAAATGGCCTGCGCTTATTAAATGATGTTAGTGGATCTGGTACAATTAGAAGCAGAGCTGAGCACAGATAGGTTTTTTTTGTGGCGTTGAGTTCTGGGTGTGTGGTAAATGAAATCAAAGTGTTGACTTGATGCTAATCCTGTAGATTGTTTGCTGAAAGCGACAACACCAATGACATTTGTTTTAGCTGCATCACTGAGAATGAAATGCCCTCTCTGCGGTGTGTGTACCCACTGGAACCATCACGTTGTCTGTCCATGAGTCATTCTTTTACCCACTCACTGCGTGCTTGAGTGGAGCATGAGTTACTGTACCTGTGCTAATTACTCATCAATTATGGGGGGGCACAGGAGCCAGGGAATAGCTCTGATTTATTGCATTATGCTCCGATAAGCTGGCGCACCCTCAGCGGAGCAAGCGTGTGACCCTCTTGACCCCTTTAAAGTGACTGATGGCCAGCACGGTTGTGTTTATGTCAGGCCATACAGTCGGTCTCATTAGCATTTTACTATCATTAATATTCCATCCTCCCAGGATTCAGTGAGCCCATATGGCAAACATAGCAATATTTACTTCCTTTTAATCTCATTCCTCTTAAATCTCTCTGTAATCCTTTTTTCTGTTCGCTAAATCACTTCAGGGTGAACATGTTTCATAAAATCTATGTCACCTTTGGGTTACTGCTATTTGATTGTTCCATTTTAGTCTGTAACTTATGCCTGAGGTTATGGGTTACTCCCAGAGCACTTCCACTCTAAACACACTCAGTCAGTGTTGTTGATATTCCAGCTCTGCGCTGATAGGATCGAGCTCCCTCGATGAAGGCTTAGGCTGTACGGTGGTCTTGCCCGCTCCCCGTAACCCGTTTCATTACAGCCGAAAGCAATTTGCAGCCACAGCCGCATTTGATTACGCCGTGTTTATTCGCTTTGAATCCCCTCGTTTCTCACAGGAAAGCCGCTTACTTACCTGTGCAAATCGACTGTACAAACACAGCCATGCCGCTTTGTCACAGGCACCTTATGATGATTAAAAAAAAAGGGATGATTCAGTGATGATTCAAGAGCAGTCAATCTGTTACTGTGGGCTTGTGAAAGAGAAAATAAAACATCATATGCACAGTTTCTGTGGTTTCTATTTCTCGTTTTTTTTCTTTTTTAAGCAAAGAATGAAATCATTGTGCATGAGTTAGGAACATTCTTTTCCTTTCTTTTTTAAAAGAAATATGACTTTAAGAATAAATTAGCCCGTATATTAGAATGAGTCACTTTTGGGATTTCTTTCAATAGCTGAAGGCCAATTTCGTGGCCATAGAAGATTTTCAGCCATCAGCAGCGATATAAAACAATTACGCTTTACAGCTTATACCCTCCAGAAGTCTCCCTGTGTGTATCGAACAAGTGAGCAGATAATAAAATGACACAATTATCCATCTGTCAACGTATTAATAAGATGTTTGATTTGCTCCATTTGCTCTGTGAGTGACGTTGGAGTGGCAAATCCCCTCTCGTTAATCCACAATCCTTCTGTTCATCTGCTTTAACATGAATTTACAGATTTGTTTGGGTTTTTCGTTCCGTAGCACGGGTTTCTAAATTCACTCTAATGGGGGATTTAGGTTTAGTTGATTTAGTGATATTACAACAGTGTCAAGGGCGCGGAGGCCAAAGGTTCTGAGATTCTGGCAGAAAATGGGTTCATATATCACAGACTCTGTCTCTTTGTGTATCCAGGGACGTTTGGCGTGCTGTTTTCCGGTGTGGCTCTGTTTTCTGAAGTTTTACACACCAATCATCCTTGATTGTTGGCCACTGAGCAGCACCACTAGTTCAATATGAAGAAATTAAGTCCCTTGTCCTTAAGGGAGCTTGACAGTAGTTGTTAGGGAAGTTGAGATTTGCTGCTTCACTTTCTCTGCCTGTATTTTGGCAGCTGGTGTGTGGATCTAAGCCAGCAACATTCCAGATGCAAATATGTGTCATTATATATCATCAAGTTCTGTGATGAAGTCAGACCAGCAGTTAGAAAGCCCCCCCCCCAGATATTTCCCCTTAAAATAGCTACACTTGAGTGTCTCATATTTAGCACTCAGATATGACCACATGTTAACTATTTGCAGTTATTAATAAGGCCAATACGCAGCATTTCAGGTTAAAAAGCACACCTGTGCAGAGATGCACCGCCCTATTCTGAGCTCGAACTGAAGGTTTTGCCTTCCAGAGATTGACGGGCTGCATAACGCTTTAAAGAGCCCCCAAATATCCCATAATTTCACATCTTTTCACTGGGTCAGCTTTGCGTTTTCTGCTCTGCTCATTGCCACTCGAGTTACACAGTGCAAACCAATACTGACACCTTAAACCACAGCAGTCTTTGCTGTAGTAAGATGTCTTGCTTCCATGGTGAGGCAGCAGATTTGTTGCAGGGGTTGCAGCAATCTTGCTTCGTGTTTTCACTTTCCCCCGACGGTGATAGTGCTGTGCATCATATGTCGGCACTGACAAACAACTCTGGCTTTAATTAACAAGGCAGCCCCCTGAGGCTCCGTTGCTCATTGGCTGACGCATCCCATGGAGAGAGCTTTCTTAATGCCAGTGGGATGTCCCCGAGCCCTGGCTCTCTCTAACTGTCACACACTGTAGGCGACAGCATGGCTGATAAATGCATGGTCACATTCACAAGCCTTTTCTCTGTCTGACACACACACACACATGACTGAACCTCCAATGTGCAACTGTCCAAGCTGTATATTCTGTATATTCCTAGTTGACTAGTCTTTGGATATCTATTTTGATTTCATTATTTAAAAGTATATGTTTGGTGGGGTCAGGACATGATGTATGATCTAAGGTTAAAGAGGAAAGTAATTAGTTCATATTAATATTGTGCGCCATTATGGAGAAATACAAAACAATAGTAATAAGCTTTTGTAATAGAAGTTTTACAAGAAGGGCAAAGTTTATGACACCAGCAAGAGTTCTAAAGCTGGACTGAGCAGGCGTGCTAAGTGGCTTATGTTGGGCTGTGCACATGATAATGCATGTGGTCCATGAGGTTGACAAATGATAAGTGAAAGTTTGTCTGCAGAACTTGAGATGATTTAAGAGAGGAAGAAGGTGAATAGCTAAGCTCTGATGTCTTGATGTCTACGCTCAGAAGGCCACAGCATCTCACATCTAGTGTATGATCCAATCTTTAAACTTCCTGACTGATACAGGATCTTTAAAACCAATACCGATATTTGGCTATCTGAAAAGCCGATACGTGAGCCAATTTTTTTTTCATATTGTGTGAAATATAAACAGATTTCCCAAAGGTGCTATTGAGGATTCTATATCTACAGCAGGTTAGCACAGTTTTTACACTGCCTGTTTTAAGGAATGTGAACATGTTTTTTTTTTCCTTTCGTAATTTAGCCAAAGACAAATCGCTGAAACGTAAAATGCCTTTAGTCTTTGTTAAATGTTAAATGAAAAAAGAAAAAAGGGGAGCGAGTAAAGAAAAATGTAGGGTTAACTTGATTAGATTTTATGACCTTATCAGTTTACTGGGATTATGTCCTATAAATAGCAGCCCACTGGAGAGCCCCCAAGGGAGCCATACATGACACTGGAAGGGCAAAGCATTTTTGACAGCAGACAAAAATAGGTCTATTTGTTTAAGCCTGCCTACCTTGTGTATCTCCTGACCATTAGGAGAACTGGGAAGTAGTGTTTCTACTATTGCTTGTTTAATTTGAGCCAAACGTCTGCACGTACACATGCACAAGCATGCAGGCAATGCAGTTTACATTCCTGTATGCCAACTTCTTACAATTCACTCTGATCAACAGTTGGTTGCAACACAGGGAAGCGGTGTTCCCATAAAGGGAGTTAATGCCGACTTCTTTTGTGCTTGTGCTCTCTGGCACATACATATTTCAGGTACTACAAAAAAAACCCAAAAAAAAAACGTAGTGAAAAATATAATGCGCAAGGAATGATCATATGTTTTTAATATGTGTGATAATAAGTATTTTCTTGGTTTCTGAAGGTTGGAAAGTAGTGGGATTAATGCCTGCTCTCTCCAGAGAGAGCTTTTTGAAGCGCCGTCGGTTGTCTGTTTTTAGGTATCTGAATGTGCCAGCACTTTTAACTGTCAGAATAAGAGCTTCTTTGTTTTCGAGCTTAGCTGGAAATGTGGAGACAGTGCACGCTGACACATAATAAGTGGCACATAAAAGCACGTGGGTAACTTGTTGTAGGCATATATATCCATTTCCTGCTTGTCGTCTTGAGCCGTCTTCCATCTTCCTGTCTCAGTATTTTCATTGCGGTGAATGACAGGATGTAATTACCCTCTGATTAAGATGCTGTCTCCGAGCCTGCGATGGATTAGGAGCTGCACTGTTATAAGGTTTCCCCAGTAATTATCCGCTGCTGATTTGTCCCACTCTTTTTTTTTTTTTGCCTTTCACAACCCCACTCTGGCTTCTTGATTAATGAATGTTATTAAACAATGTTAACAAAAGACATTTCGTTTGAGTAGTTTAAGAAAAAGAAATTATTTGGGGATAACTTCATAGTAATCATAATTGTCATTCAGCTGAGGTATTTTCCAGCCCTGTGATTTTGGTTAATATATAATGGCTCACTTGGCCGCGGATGCTCTGAATGAATGAGTAGCAGACGAGGGCTGTGAAGGATTTACAATAAAAGTAATGAAACCTAAATAGAGAGGGCACTCTTTAAGTGGCTCATTAAGTAATGGCTGTTTTCCTTTTCAGCCATGTCCTTCGCTGGCATAGAGCAAAGAGAGAGCCTGGCTTACTTCATTCAGCCTTCATATCACTTGAGTCCCTTTTAAGCATTTTGTTTGTGTGCATGAGTGTAGGTCATTTTTTCCAGCCTTTGCAGACTTATTTTGTAGAAAGGTTGCAGTCTGGTCACTAAGAGTTGTGTGTAGGGAAAAGTATTGATAGCGTTTTCAGCTACACTCTCCTGTAAAGAAATATGAAAGCTTTTTTTGTTGTTGATTTCAGGCTTGCAAGAAAAAAACCCCTGCATTTGAGAAAGAGGACAAACGATAATCAAAATTATGTTTGTGCTTGCAAAGGCAAAGAGAGAGGACTTGAGTTTACTGGTGAGCAAGCTGGAGTTGTTATGATTATGCAGTTTATGTGCTGTAAAGATAAAAACTAGTTGCATATTAGGGTTGGGTCATATGTTACGATTTTGTCACCAGCAACCATCAGTCCAAGAACTCCCATGTGCCAATGGGTGCACAGAGCTTCCAAATAGTCCTGTTGATGATGATACAGTTTAAAGCTTATATAGACCTGGGATGATTCAGCATCATGGTATTAATGAGACAAATCTCAAGCCTTCAGAAACAGCATGCAGATTACAAATCAGCCTCCAGTCCATGTGGTCATGTTTTTCAGGAAGGGCTTGTTTTCAAAGGCATGACTCACACAGTCGTGACATTGTGCGGAGTCTTGCTGCATGTTTTCTTAATAGATCGCTCTTGGTGTGAAAGCAATTAGCGTTAACAGTTGTCGACATGCTCTTCTGCTACCAACACTCACTACCAACACCAGCTCTGAGGGGAATAGTCTTTATAGGCCAAGTGATGCTGACAATAATTGCGCAGCACTCAGCTCCCCCATCTGAAACAAGATACAGTGATATGTTGGGCTGCAATTTATTACAGCCCATTGTTTGTTGGTATGTTGATTGTATTTGCAACATTTAGCCTTTTCTGTGTATGTGTTTCTGTGTGGGTGCAGGCAAAGCCAAATAAGGAGTGTTGCTTCAGTGTTTTGTGTGATAGCTTTGGCAGCCATATAACAAGCTGTGGCCAAGATAATAGAGCTTAGATAAGAGGTTGGTTATGTAATGTGGAATTTCTCTTTTTCCCATTGCCACTTCTGCTCCATTCACTGTCTGGATGACTTTTGTCTGACAACTGTGGGTTGAGCTGCCACACTCAGTTGCGCTGTCGAAATGAAGCACCTTGTCGCCCATCCGCACTTTACTCGTGGATTCAGAATGACTGCGTAGGGGCTGGAGTCCACGAGGAGGAGTTTGTCATTCCTGATATGCTATAAATGAAGGGAAAATTGTTTGTCCCCGTATCTGAGTGATTATCGCCCTTTCACTGGCCATTGTTATCCACTTCTGATAGTGACTGTCAGGCAGTTTTCTTGATATGTGGTGCAGTCAGTATTTCAGATGACCCTCTTAGCAGAGTACGTTTTTCTTTTTGCTTGGTTTTCATAGTGCATTGTGGTGTCGGGGACTATAGCCTTATTTCAACCTGTGTTCTTTATTTTTTTTATTAACTATTCTGTGAATAATATGACATAATGTGTTCTGAGCTTTTCAAATCTACCTGTAGACAAGCCACTTGTTGGGTAGGTGAATGAATGTTGTTGAGTGCTCACTAAATCAGGAATGAAACATGCAATCATGGTGCTATGCAAAACTTCAGCCCATGAGTGCTGAAAAATACATTTGATATTGGGATAAAGTGCTTTAAGAGGTAAAAGTCGTTTTTTTTTTTTTTCGTACCTGCAGACAGTGTTATCTGACCAGTGTGTGTGCATTTCTACAGATGGGTAAAAAATGGGTATGAACATGGCAGAAAAGAGGCCTTTTTGTTAATTAATTCCAATGGGGAATTTTCAAAAGATACATTCAGTCACTGAGCTTACATTCTTTTTTTTGCCAAAAAAAAAAAAAATATAAAACTAAAAACATAAAAAAAAAAAAAAAAAA
>VUQK01001122.1:33101-57065 GCA_015106715.1 Bujurquina vittata | reverse complement strand
ACAAAAAAAAAAAAAGAATCGGGGCCCTTTATTACCTGTTATGGGGGGGGGGGGTCCAGGGGGAGGTGTGTTGGATAAACAAAATGGGGTTTTTATTGAAGTCGGATTTAGTCTTATGTAAGTGCACGCACTGCCTTATTGTTTAAACGTGGATATTTGAAATGTTTAGTGTTGTCATAAATATTAATAGATTAGTTGAAAAGTGCAGCGAAGGAAGGGAATCTAATGGTTTGAAGTGGGTATAAAACGTTGATTTATTTATGTATTCTACATGAATTAGTTTGGAAATCTAAACACAGACTGGAGAGTGTTGTTGCGAGAGCCCTGTAATGCGCAAGGTTTGAGCATCAGGGCCTGTTTTCCATGTGGAGTGGCTTTTTGGAAATGGCATTAATTATATACTTACTGGGAAACCAGACTTTCCCTGCTTTGCATTGCAGATAAACGTCTGTATTACTGAGGAAAAGAGAAAGGGGGAAAATGCAATTAATATAAATAGACATGATCCTCACTGCTTATCCGCTTACATGTTTAAAAAATCACCCCCTGCCAAAAAAATAAAAAATTATATGCATTTCAATTAAAATGACAAGTATTCCGAGTGAATTCAATTTCAGTGTGTTTGCATAGTCAGTGCTTATCTAACTCAATAGTTATCAGTAATATATTGTGAATATAGGATCAGTTATACTCATGACTTTACCAAATTTGTTGCCACTAGCTACGACAGCCCTTATAGTTTATGAATTGACTGGATACCGTTGGTTAATTTAGGACATCTGCTAGCAACTTACATGGAAAAGCTGGCAGGAAACGATCCTCTTGGCTTGGTTACCGCTGAGAAGCAGAGGGCCTTGTCTTTGAAAAGAAAACAGCAGAAGTGATAAATGTCAGGTGAGTTGAGATGTGCAACCAGCCAGAAAGTCAAGCAGATAACCTTGACATTTAGGCCGCTGGTGTTGAAGTCCCGCAGAGGGTGTAGAGCGGGACCAGAGGGCCTGGTGTCTTCTGAGCAGGACTTCATTAAGAGCTAACCTATTAGTTGTGTTGTTACTGCCTGTCTCTGAGCCACATTCTCCTGCCTAATAAAGCCTGGCGAAACGTGGCCGCTGAGTAAATATACTGCTGCACTCACACAAGTGCAGAAGCGCATAAACAGATGCACATCTCGTTCTTTTTCCTTTTTTTCTTGAGTGGCCGCAGGGATCCGGTTACACCTGCTTGCACATCTTCTAGCAATTAGGGGCAATCTGCTTGAAACCATTTTATGTTCAAGGTCTTCCCCAGCCATGGAGAGTAACCCAACATATATACAGCTACACAGGTGTTTCTTTTGATTGGCCTGAACAAACAGCACTTTACTTGTCGTTTTCCACTGTCAGATTCTTAATGGACACTTGAAGAGTTTTCCCTCCACTTTTACCCAAATTATGTCTATTTTGTGTACTTTTATATTACTCACTCTTCCTTATTTTGGGGGTGTTTGTGCACCTTTTGATTGTTACATTGGGCCATTTAAGTTGTATAAAGGGGAAACAGAGAGACATTTCTGAATTATGTTTGGGTTTTGTTTGTAGTGGGGAAAAGGTGCAGCAAGGGATTCAGCAGAGAGCAGACTTGACTGTGTGGCAATGCTCTGAGCTGGGATTTGTAAGACACCCAGAGCTGGCTTTAGCAGCAGGAAACCCCAAAGCCTGTAAATAATCCACATGTGCAGACTGCACATAAAGACATCCAGTACTTAGCAGTTCCCTTATCACAGTGTGATAGCCCAGGGACATGAGAGACGCTGCTGCCTCTATTCACTAATATGCTGTGAAAGTAGATGCAGATAAAACGCCTGTTGTTTATTGAGGAAGTTGTGTTAACATGGGGAAGAGGATGTGAACTTTGAACACATTTGAAATGTGGAAAATAAAAGAGGATTTCAAATGACAAGGATACCAAATTGCAATGTCTTTGTTGCTGATAAAACCTTGTTTTGTGCTGGAGGGTGTTTTCTAATCAAAAGCACCTAGAGGGTTCACTCCCTCTATGGTGGGTGTGTGTATTTGCGTTCTTGTTAACTCACAAACAATGAATGTATGTTTGGCGTGTGAATGTAGGCGTCTGTCTTTGCAGCTGCATCCTTCTTCCAGTAACAAGCATGCCTCACAAACAACCTCAGTTTGAGATTGTAATAGGGCTACTGTAGTCTTGTTTGTTGAAGCAGAAAATGATTTAATGTACACTTTTATTTATTTATTTATTTTATTTTTTTGCGCTTTTTTTCCCTGTTTTTTCTCTTTACAGACATGGGATACGTAACATTTTTGGCTTCATGGTGGACAACTCACAAAGATATATGAGTGACATTCACAGTCATAATGTTGTGTGACCGTGTGCAGTACAGACTGAATTTATATAGTGCTTTTCTAGTGTTACTGACCATTCAAAGTACACTGTGTGTAATATTAATACTTTCATCCAATTGCAAATTACAAAATTTCTTTTTCATTGTGACCATTTATTCCACCACCACGAGCCAAGTTAAAAGTTGAGTCACGTCCTCAAGCCTTAACAGAACTACTTAGTCAGATTTCATAAAAATGTTGGTTGAGAGGTGAAATTTAGTCATGAAAGAACACACAAAATTTTGGTGTAGACTCAGATCACATTATTTCACATCATAGCACAAATGTGAAAATATAAGCTCAGTAACAGACCTATCTTTATGTGCTATAAAAATAATTAATAAATAAATTTGTCTTTATTTACTGGTCTCAGATCAATGCTAAAATGTGCACAATTTCTGATTCTCCCTCAACTCAACAATGCCAAGATATACTATATAGCCTAAAGTATTCGCTCATCTGCCTTCACATACATCTGAACTTGAATGACATCACAGTCTTAATCCACAGGGTTTAAAATCATGTCAGCCCGCCCTTTGCAGCTATAACAGCTTTAACTCTTCTAGGAAGGCTTTCCAGGTTTAGGAGTGTGTTTTTGGGAACTTCTGACCATTCTTTCAAGAGCACGTTTGTGAGGTCAGACTCTGATGTTGGATGAGAGGACCTGGCTCACAGTCCCCTCTCTAATTCGTATCAAATTTTTTCTATCAGGTTGAGGTCAGGACTCTGTGCAGGCCAGTCAAGTTCTTCCTCACCAAACTCTCTTATCCAGGTCTTTATGGACCTGCTTTGTCATTGGTGCCTTTTTTCCACAAAGTTGGGAGCATGAAATTGTCCAGAATGTCTTGGTATGCTGAAGCATTAGGAGGTTCTTTCACTGGGGCCGAGCCCAACTCCTGAAGAGCAACCCCACACCATAACACCCCCCCCCCTCCAAAAATCCACTTTACACTTGGCACAATGCAGTCAGACAAGTACCGTTGCCCTGGCAACCGCCAAACCCAGACTCGTCCATCAGATTGGCAAACGGAGAAGTATGAATTGTCACTCCAGAGAACACGTCTCCACTGCTCTAGAGTCCAGTAATGGCGTGCTTTACACTACTGCATCCAACGCTTTGCATTACATTTGGTGATGTAAGGCTTGGATGCCCCTGCTCAGCCATGGAAATACATTCCATGGGAGAGGCTGAAGTAGCTAATAACTGTCCCTGCTTGTTAATTGTAATGATAGCATTTATAGTAACAGTTCTGGTAGTGAACTGGTAAAGTCCAGCGCAGTGCCGGCTGATCAACCTTTGACAAGAACCCTGCATGCAGGAATTCACTGAGCTCCTGAGAACGACCCATTCTTTCACAAGTGTTGGTAGAAGCAGTCTGCATGCCTAGGTGCATGGCTTATACACCTTTGGCCATGGAAGTGATTGGAACACCTGAATTCAGTTATTTGGATGGGTGAGTGAATACTTTTGGCAATAGTGTAGCTGTGGCCTGTGGACCTATGATGGTAGTAAAATTAGCCACATTAGCCCCACAACTAGCAGACACTAAGAATTTTCTTCTTGTTGCTGGGACGTTGTCATCAGTGGTCTTCAATTACTCAGATGGCTGGAGGTTATAAAGATGTCTTTGTGCTATTGTAGCCAACAATTGAGCATTTGGTGTGCTCTGCTTGTGATCCCTTTTAAAGTTAGAAATTTGCAGAGGTGAATAAAAATGATAAATTGTATATTCTTAGTATGACACCATGGCAAAGTAGCCACAAGGCACACATTAAATAGTAAACGGTAATATTTAATGCGCTCTACAAGTAAAAAATCTAAAAGTGTGAATTTGACTTGTTTGATTTTTTTTAAATTATTTCACTCATCTCTGCTTAAAGTTGCCAGAAGTCATTGACTTTCTGTGGTCTCTGACGACTACATCGCTGGTGTGTAGATGTCCCTTTAAGCTTGCTGTAAATTTTTGTAAAAACAGTACCAGTATTTTAAAATTATCTTAGCACTTATTTATAACTTCAATCCACAAAACCAACTGAAATTCTACCCCTGTAGATAAAAACAGAAAGATGGGTTTATCAATCTACTTTTCCAAATAAAGAAAAGAAAATCAAATCATCATCGTCATCATCATAAACTCGATATCATGGCAATGTACAGTAGAGCTGACTAAATCCAATATATAAGCAATATGGCTAAGCTGATATCTAAAAAATAAGATATAAAAAATCCTGTTTGCTGACGGTCTAGTCAGGCCCCCAGGCTGTCCATCAACTGGCTGAAAACAGAATTAGTATGAACTGTTGATCAGAGTGACGTCTTTAAATTCCAAAGTGCAAAGATATTCACTTTATTGTTGTGTGGCAAAGACAAAGAAGGGATTATTTCACTGATGAACAGCTGTATACCAAATAATGAAGTCTCGTCTTGTATATAAAGCCAAAAATATAATACATTATTGCAACATTGTTCTGTCCAAATTTGTATATAAGAGATACCTGGCCACTTTTTGAAGTTCCTTTGTTGAAACTTTATCTGAAAACTAAATGGTTGTTTCCCCTCACTTCACTGTGATTCAGAGACTTTGTGCTAGTTTCCAGTTTATCTCATTTTGTCTGGGACAACTCTTACATGCATAGGTGCATCATGCATCCAGATCCTTTGAATGTAAGATAATAAGAAGATAAATTCCAGAGGTGAAGGGGAAGGGAGGGAGACAGCATTCCTAACTATTCCTAGGCTAACCTTACTACACAGGTTCTCAGCTTGCTCACCTTTTATTCTCTTTATATTAGCAAATTTTTGCTCTTGTTGGAACTCTGGTTGTCAAAAGTTAGATTCTCATTAAGCCAACATATTTGCTGTCAAGCTGCAATATGATTTCAGTTAATTTGCCTGTGTCACGATGATCATTGACTATGTTTTCAAGGGCACGATCACATAATTATTGCCCTTACATTAATTGAAAGATTAATTTGATGAAGCTGTTGACATGAAAAGTGGAAGGCTGTTAATAATTTCCTCATTTCATGCAATGTGGCAGAATTCTTATTGTTGAAAGTGCCTTCTGACTCCTTTTTTCTTTAAGCTAAAGCATTACCTAATGCCCCTATAATAGTCATATATTAATATTGTTCATGTATGTATGATGCTGGTGGACAACCTTAGGTTAGGTTAGCATAAATGGAATACACTGATAATAGTTATTAATAGTTTTTCTAACATTATAGCAAAAATAAATATACTTATTAACATCTCTTTTTTTCATTGTCACAATTTTTCGTCTTTCCATAAAACACCTTTTTCTGTCTTCTCATTTCATTCTTTTCTTTACTGATGAGAGTGAGGAAAGACTTCCCAGAAATGCATCTTTTCATCCATTACTGTCTGAACTTCCTATCATATCCTGTTGACTCAATTCTCTTTGTTCCAACACCCTCGGTTGTAAACCCAGACTCACACACCACACACACATTTCACTGCATGTGTCATCAGTTACAGGGAAAAAGAAAACAGCACACTTTGTTTACTCTTCGATGTGCCCGTAATACCACGCCTTGGGCGTAGTGAATGATTTTGTTACTGCTTTTTTTAAATATATATATATATATTTAATTTTGAATTTCCTTGTGACATATCAGTATTACAAAGCAAGAACTTCCTGAAATAACTTTTGAATGTATGGTGCTAAAGTATGTAACGCTAACACAAAACTTGTCATGTGGAGACTATCAGAGCTAAAAACACAAAAGATAACACCACCTTTCCCTAATTTTATTCATGGTATTGATATTGGTAACTTTAGTATAAGAAATTATCGAAAGTTTCAGATTTCTGCTTTTTTTGTTGATGTTGTTAAACTAACTAATAAAACCATTATGGGGAACCATTATCTAACCAATAAAATCAAACAATTTCCCAAAAACAATTCTCACCGTTTTATTAATATGGATTTTTAGGCATTTGCAACAAGAAAAATGTCATCATCGTACTCTGCGTGACTACAAAAGACAATCTCACAATATTATTGTTGTTGTTCATTTGTACTTTTCTGAATACCTCCGAGTGTCAACTAAGTTCCGATTTTTATTTGCAGATTGTGAGTTGCTTTGGAGTAAAAAGTCAATGCCTAAAATGTAAATATTGCCGTCATGTGTGGGAGTGAATCTTGCTCACATTGTTCTTAGTTTGAATTTATACACTTTCTTTATGAGTATCATTGTTTTTAGGGGGTTCCCCTCCTCAATTTTGAAAGCAAAAAACAATTAGGCATGCAGACTGAGATGTGCTGGTCTCATTTATCTTTACGTGAGAGCTTGGAGAAGGACAGCGATAGACTGAGAGGAGGGAGAATTTTTCTCCTTTAAAGTGACATGCCAGGAGTGTGGCCTCTTTGTTGCCAGCGGTCATATTTATGACTCATGATGTCATTGGACAGCCGTGTGTTTGGGAGGGTCAATACGTACGCCCACACACAAACGGTCATACAGCTGTTCTCTTCATACCACTAACCGTCTCTCCTCTTTCAGTCTTAAAGTACTGTCTGACTGCTCTGGCATTAAGACTTTACTGGCATGTCTTTTTTTTTCCTGTCTGAACACAGCTTTCTGTTTGCTCGCTCCCTGTTTGATATCTTACTTTCACACAGCCCTTTACAAGTTTCACTCACTTTTTCACGCACCACTATAACTTTGTTCTTTTTTTGTTTTTCTACTCATTTTCTCATTCTCTTGCACCATTTTCTTCGCAATATCTAAACTTCTTGAAAAGTTGATAGAAGAACTAATAGGTCGTCCATATATGAGATGAGTGTGGATGCGCCCCCTAACTGTTTGTTTAATTGTGGGAGCAATCGCCTGAGGAACATGGAAAGAATGAGGCCAGTTATTTACCCAGATGGTTTACTGGTGGAGGTGTGAGGCTGGCCAGCTCACTGTGGGAACACAACGCTTGCTTTTCTTGGTATCGCTGACCGTTTTCAAGACCACTGTGTTTTTTTCCCCCAAGCTTTCTCCAGCTTTGTTTGCTCTGGATGGCATGTTTGATTATTTATCGTAAGGGAAAAGGGAGTAGCTGGAGCAATAAACATGTGACTGCACTGTATTTTGTTTTCCACTGAGAAGGCCGTGTCCTTTAACAGTTATTTGAAGCCTCCATAAAGTCTTTTATTTGCTTTCTGAAGGGGTGTTCGACTGAGCTAAAGGAGGATCTAAAGAACTGATTTGTGTCTTTGACAATTTGTGTTTTCTGTAAGTGCAAGTTATCAACAGATAAATATTTTTTCTGAATAGCTGTAATGACTTGTTTTCTGTCTGTGAATTTGTTTCGACATCTGAGCATTGTTTATGCCAGTCTTAGCTTCACGTCACCAAATAAGAAAATACGAAAATAGGTCTGTGGTTTTTGTTATCTTTCAGAGGGCAGTGAGAATATTGTTCTAAAGGGTTACGTTTGCACTGATAATAGGCATCAAAGTGTTCTCAGGGGACTTAAGGCATCTCTATTCCTAGCATTTCCTTTTTAATTTCTCTTCTAGGCTCTCCAAGTGGCTCGGCAAATACTTCTCCAGCAGCAGCAGCAGCACCAACAGCAGCAACCCCAGCCACAGCAACTGCAGTCTCATCAAAATACTGGTCGCAAGTCCCCGAAAGCCATCGACAAGCAGCAAAGCCTGCAGGTACTGTTGTCGTTCTCAGATGTTCTCTTATATATTAACTCATTCTTATCTGATGGTTTGGTTATTTGACTTTGTGGTTATTCAAATAATAAAAAAAATGAAGTGAACTTTTGCAGCTCTGGCTAGAACACAGTGTGCGAGAAAAAGTACAGCAGTAGTCTAAGTTCACAAACAGGAAATTAATATTGGCAGTGCAACATTTGCAGTTATGTATGCTCACGCATTATGTGTGATTTAGCAGCGCGCACGCTCAACCCTGTGTCATCCAAATTTTGACAGCGCAGTAGAGGTATCAGTATGTAGAAATGGGTTCTGTATATAGGCCAGACTGTCAGAAAAACCACATTGTGGCCAGTTGAGATCACATGAGCTCATCTAGTATTACATGGATTATCACTCTTTGAAATTACCACAGTAGACAGGACTTTCCTTATTGGCTGAACTTTATTTAAGGAGTTTATAAACAGGAGAAAGTGTGGAAAAGAAGGAAGCGAAAAGGTATAAGTGAAAGAGCTCCATTCCTCTCACAGTAGGGAGTGTGACCAGTCAGAGGAACCTTCATGTTTTCCCTGCTTTCTTTTCATTACACACATGCACACACCAGAATTAAAAAAAGAAGTAGATCCCTACCACCAGCAGGAGGAGGTGCTATAGAGCAGACCGCACGTGGAGTGTGTGATCCAGGTGGAAGGTTTAGAGGTGGAGTAGCAAGACATGAACATGGGGTTGAAGAACGCAAAGGTTAAAGAAG
This sequence comes from Bujurquina vittata, assembly GCA_015106715.1. Classification (NCBI taxonomy): domain Eukaryota; kingdom Metazoa; phylum Chordata; class Actinopteri; order Cichliformes; family Cichlidae; genus Bujurquina; species Bujurquina vittata. The sequence goes on along the minus strand of VUQK01001122.1, from coordinate 48,246 downwards.
TGGTGGGACAGTTATCTGAACTGCCTTTGTAATGCAAAGGAAAAAGAACAGGAGGAAAAAAAAATGTTTTTTTATTTTTCATCTTGCTTTTAAAAATCGAACAGTGCTGTATTTCTGATGCAACATTTGCCTCAGAGATGTATATCTTTGTTTGAACAAGGAGCGGTTGTTTGTGTCAGTGTGAAATTGCAAACGACTTCGGGGCATATTTGGTAATTAATACGGAGGCCCTGTTCTCTCTGTGTGTATATATATAATATTTAATACCCTTACTATCCCATTGGGGGCCCTTTTTAATGAGCTATTGTAGCAGCTAGGTCTAATGTCAGGTTGTGGAAAAGCCTCTTTGTTGTGCAGATGTCTTCGGAATAGCTCCAGAGGATGAAATATGACTGTGATGACCTTTCAGTTGTGTGCATATTTGTCAGGATTCAAATAAGTTGAAAGGATCAAACTAAACAGTTTCCCCAGCCTGCCAGGGAATTGTGCTGCAGAGGTCAACAGAGGGGACCACAACGGCAGATTCCAGCATACAGCCAGTTGTTGGTACATAGTAAAGTACTAAACCATCTCCTGCAGACAAAGACAAAATTAAAATTCTAATTTATTAATGTATACAGAGAGCTTGGCCAAGCTGTCACTCAGCTATTGAAAAGAGAGTCGGGCCCTTTCCCCTGCCCCCCTCCCTCCCCTCTTCTGCCCAGTTCTTGTGAAGAGAGCCCAGGCTCACTGTAGTATCTAACCAACGCTGCAAATTGCCTGCTCTCTAATGTTGTATGTTACATTTTGCTGGGTTGAAACTGCCATTATGAAAAAGCCACAAGTCCAGACAAGTGTTTGTTTATCTCCAAATTACATATTCTACTAATTAAACCCACCCCAACCACTGACAGTGCACACACATAAGGCTAAGTGTTCAAGCGTAGACATCAGTGTGCCACTCTATGTGAGTGTGTATTACATTTGGTTTGGGGTTTTCTGTTGGTGGCATTTATGTTGTTTTCTGTCTCACAAACATGTTTCTTTTTTCAAACACCAGATAGTGGTGTTAGTTTCATGCCATTTCCTCTTTTAAGAACAAACCCTGTGCTTAGAGGAGCCTCCTTCACATGGAACATTCACTATCTCCATCACACAGCCTGGATAATGATTCTCTGTTGAGCTGGACTGGGTCATCAAAAGACATGATCCAACAATTATGGGGCTGTGTAGTAAGCTGACACCTCATAAAAGCACCTGATCTGCAGACGAGACTCCATTCATCTCAGGGTTCTTCCTATTAGGCACGAGGAGATGTGCAGAGAGACTTTTACTCATTTGGAGATGTGACTCACTTTCCAATTCATTCAAGTCAAAAATAATGAAGCACTGTATATGAAACATCCAGAAAAAACTGACCTGCATAGAGCACTAAAGGGAAAAAATATGAGTCAAACAAGCCTCAGAATCCTTGATCAGCATTAAATGGCTCTTTGGTTTTATATCTTCAGCAGGGGTGCCCCCAAAGCCCCCTCACCCCTGCACCGCCCACCCCTGCCGCTGGATAAAGATGCCTGTGCTGTATACTCAGCAGCCTAGAGGCCTTTTAATCATCCTAGATATACAAACAGCTGCTGTGCATGCTGGAAAGCAGCTAAACATACTTGACTGGTCAAAAAGCCAGTAAATTACATTGACAGAATGACACATGTAATTAAAAGAATCCATGCCGCTTTTACCTTTTGCGCTTCACACCTACAGTGGCACAACGACGAGAGCCGGCAACTCCCACCCCGCTAATTACCATTATCAGTGAAATGGTAGGGTTTGACTCATTAGTTCCATGTGCATTTAATTAGAGGCAGGCTGAAATTGGATTTAACTTATTACTTTTTCATGGATCACTTTCTTGTCATCACTTCAAATTGGATTGCAGCCCCAGGTAACTAATTATGCCAGCCGCAGGATCAGGAGTGGAGAAATAGGTAATTAGGAACAACACTGTCGGACCCTCGCTGATAGTCCACCAGCACCAAGGTGGGGGGAGGGGGAATTGATGCTCGTTTGTGGCAATGCACACGAGACTGGCTGGTTAACTACAGCTCATTGCAAGGGAACCTGTGTACGCATCCACCTACTACAGGGGATTATACGGCACCCGGGCAGTAGATGTTGTGTCAACATGGTGTCTTTGCTATAAGTGTAATATCCAGCTTATGCTTGTTTCCCCTCCAGGATTGTGTTTAAGATGGGTATTTGCGATTTGTGTATTTGGTACAGTATATGTGCAGGAGCCAGCTGAAGTTCCCTGCGTCTGCTGGTGAATGACAGTGACTGATTTCTGTCAGTCTGCACTGATTGTAATGAGAATACGTGAACGGCTGCTTTGGAGAGAGGCAGGTGGATAATATAGCGTGTTAGCAATTGAAGCTTTTAGCAGAGGTAGTTTGCTTGTAGAGAGGGGGAGTGATTGCTTTACTGAGAGCTTTGTTGTTCATATTAAAGTCATCTTCTACCCTAAAAGTTTTTGTACTTATTGTAATTATGCATTGGCCTTCTATTTTAAATGAGAAACACTATTCACAATTCACTGATAAATATTTCACTGAACATTTTCATAATGTCAAAGGTGCATCACTTGTTATTCTTCAGACAGAGAAACTACAGATAATATTTGAAAACCAGGCAATTTCCTTATCTACGCTATTACCAGTTGAAGCCTCAATCGTCTCCTCTTTCTTCTCCTTTCCTTTTTCTTTTCTCTCTTTCCCTCTCCTTTGCTCGCTGTGTTTTCACACCATAGTATACAGCCTCATGGAGGGCATCTCCAGGTCAAAAGATAATGTCTTTTCAGTTTACAGGATGAAAGCCTTTTAAGTTAGAGCCCCCCCAATGCCCCTCCTCTATGCTTTTGCTTTTCACATCCTTCATTTGTGGTCTGTTGGGGGGAAGCGTGATGTGACACAATCCAGGGGCCAAGCCTCTGTCTGACAGGACAGGGAGAAGCTGCCGGCGTTCCCTCCCTCTCCTACTGTTTTTGCAGTAGGCCCATGGCATTGTCCTGACACATGTATACCACAGAGCTCCAATCTGTAAGTCATTAGAGCACTAGGCCAAAGCCTATCAGCTGGAGCTCAGCCAGTGCTGCAGGGTGATCTGAGGCAGCATTTCGAGGTGCCTCTGCAGTCCAGTCGGCCAGTGGCCCAAAGTGGCACAGCAGTGATAGCCCACTGCCGAGGTGACAGTAAGCACAAGACTAGATTCATGTCCTGGGTTAGTTATTGTTAGAAAAATAATTCTGTTCAATGTCCATGTGCGCAGTTGGATTTAGTTTAAAGTGAGTTTAAATACATTTTAGATCACAAAAAGTAAAGAAAAAAAGAAGTGCTGAACATAGAGACATTATAAACGCTGATAATGTAGTTTGTAGCTGCTTTTATGCTGTTATGACTGAAATGAATCCATGCTTAAAGAAGTAGTTAAGTAGTTTGACATTTTAGCAAATATGCTCTTTCACAAGAAAGTCGGTTCATAAAACCATAAGCTTTTTGATCTTCAGTTCTTAAATGAATTAAACAAACAACAATGCAGTGTGTTACTCACCGAGCTTTAGAGGTGCTTCTGTAATGAAATCTCGTTCTGATGGGTGCATTGCTTTGAGGTGATATACACCGTCAGGACTGATCAGCACAAGGCCGGTGCTCACGCGGAACCCGGGGAATAGGCCGTCTCTTTTGCTGCTTGTTTTCCTTGTCATATTGTAAAAATGTATTATGTGTACCGTATAGATTAGAACCAGGTTTGGGATAATCCTGTCAGAATGAAGTCATCTGTCCCAATTCCACATAACCAAGCAGGAGGGAGGGGGGCGGCAGTGGTGGTGGGAGCTCTCGCCCAGCCAAGTTGATGACTGTCGAAGTGACTTCAGTCACAGAGCTGGGAGCCACTCTGCCGTTTGCAGGACCCTCTATATTCATTGGAGGCCTGATGTTTCCCTTCAAGCAGTCAACCCTTGCAACACCCCACCCCACTCAGTCATCCCCACAGATACACACACGCAAACATATACACTTCCCCTGTTGTATCTTTATGTCATCCTCTGGCACTGCATCTTGATGTCACGCATGTGTTTTTTGGAGTGACTCACACACCCTTTGGAGAAGGGTGGAAGGATGGATGGGTGCACAGTCAGCCATAGCATTAATAAATACTAACAGCTATGCAAGGTGCAGTCAAGTCAGTATCAGCTCACAATCCAGTTTGTTTTTGGGTGTCACTGCACACTTTTGACAGTTTGGCAATTCTCTTATTCCATTTTCACTTTTGGTTAGGACTAAAATAAAGAAAGCTGTTACTGCTTAGACAGCAAGAGAGTGATCCAGAGACAGCAGGTCTACATGAGGACATTATTTGGAGCATTTTATATTTGTGTTGGATGTTTTACAGTAAACTATTACAGCGCACAACTGTTTCATCCGTGTAGCTACACCCAGTGTACTGAAAAGGGCAAAGTAATGTACTTTATGATTAGACTCCTACGTTAAGAGGTTAAGAGTCTTTAAAAAGTGATGACAGGAGCCACCCACAGACAGACAAGTTTCTACTCAAATCTGACTGATTATAAATGTAAATCTCATGCATATCTGATTGCACATGATAGCTAATTTTTTGCTGCATATTAAAATCCAAATATCAAATTTTGTTCATTAAGTTATTTGTAGCTTCAGGTTTGTTTCTGAAGTTATTTTAACCTCTGCAGCCACCGCAGAACCATTGTTATTGCTTACTAAAAAGAACTGAGTTTCTTTGTATTAATATGATTTTCGGTTTAAATCAAAGATGAATCAGTCGCCAAAAAAGACCAAGCAAAAAATTCCCCCACCTCCTTAAATCGATGTTGCTCAAACCCAAAAGTGTTTTTGTTTTGACTAAGTGAAAAACCGCACTAGTGTGCGCTGGAAGCTCCGTTATACACTAGCTGGTATATCACCTCAGGAAATATTTTGCAAATACAGACTTCACATGTGCTGACTAAACAATGTGTTCCTAAATGCCAAAATTAAAAGTAAATAACCAAAGCCATATATAATAGACCAGGAGGAACATGGTGAGTCAGGCGTGACTTACTGTAACTCCACTCTGCTCCGGGTGATAACCTCATTCACTTGAAATGTGCCTCTCTCCTTCTATCAGTAGTGTGCAGATATCAAGGAGTGGATTCACTGTTTTATCATGAGTGTGTAAATACTCTTGTATTTTATTTTTACTTTATTTAATAAACAGGAACAGTGAATAACAGTTTCATTTGCGTTAGGAACAACGGGTGCAGGAGTATAAAAAAACTGAAATAAAATAATAACATAAACAATTAAAAGACACAATCACTTTTGGTCCCGTTCTGAATAGAAACTCTCCACCTCTTCAAAAGTTGTTCATGCTATTGTTTTACGGCAGCAGAAATGACATAACAACTCTTCCGTGCGGTGTCAGTGCAAGTGAGTGGGTCACCAAATAGCAGGTTTTTTTTTTCCTTAAATCAAATGTCAGCTCTTTCTGAACTTTGCAAAGTGTGAAGTTTTGCTGTAGCTTGGAAAACACACTTTGTTGATTTACAGTTGTTTCTTAAAACTACTGTACTTTTTAAACCTTTGAAATAATATTGGAAATGGAAATAACAGGAAAAAAACATATTATGTAGGTTATACTTAAATAGAGCAGCTGTTATTTATATAGGTCCCACACCTGCCCTGCTGAGTCCCTCCGCCAGTAAACAATGATTTACTCCAAACACACGGAAAAGAAAGACTGTGTTTGTTTTCTCATGACAATGGTGCAGGTCACTAGAGCTTTTCAAGAAAAGCGATGAGAATAAATTTGTTCTTCCCTTCCACTCCATTTCTCTACTTCTCTTAATGTAGTAGCACTAAGACATTGGCTGGCGTGCCCGTGCAGCTTATTCACTGGCTGCGTTAGTGTTTTGGGGAAGGCTTTGTAATTGGAGCCGAGTCGTTATCTTCAGCCATAGCTCAGGCCAGACATTAACTCATACTTTCACTCTAACTCAAGCAGGAAATAGGAGTATTTTATAATGTCATCCACTCTGTCATGAACACAATTGCTCAGTACTCTCTGTAAACTATCACAAGGGACGGGTTCAAGGCTCAAGAATATTGATGTTTCTCTGTGCACAGGAACAAAAAAAAATCCATATAGCGTGTGTATCACATCGACACATATGTGTAATTATTTTACATGGCACAGGGATAGAGGCAATGGATTAGAAAGACAGTATGTGAGAGGAGAAGCTTGAACTGTGTGTCTGCTAAATTTATCATGAGGCCTTTGGGAGTGTTGAAATGAGAACAGTGGCCTATTACTGCTAAGAAGGTGTTTTATTGAGAATACGCCGACATGCCACCCCAGGGAGAGTGCCGGGAGAGAAGAGTATGGCCGTAGCCTAAACCACTTTGTGCGTGTTTGTGTGTGCACGCATGTAGTTGTAAGCACATGCCTGCGTGTCACTGTCTTTTTGTGTGAGCCGTCTTGAGGGTGTCAGATAGAAAATAAAAGCCCCTTTTCTTCCACTTAATTATTCACTGTGATATGTATTGGAATTGTCACTTTTGACACTTGAGGTGTCCCAGTCAATAATTTATATAGGTCAGGCCAGCTTAGCAGAGCTCATTGTTAGTTATTAGCCGACGAGAGCAGTGGCTTGTTATGCAGGCGCTCTGTTTATTTTACCAGTGTGTTTGTGGACTGGAATGCATCCCATGAACATTCCTTCATCCTTGGCCAAGGGTTTATAGCTGTTGATATGAGCTGTGTTTTAGAACTCTGTTATTCGGCTCTGTGTTTATTGTCATGATAATTAACGAAGTGAGGTGTTAATCTCTCCTCATGCCTTCTATCTAATTCTTTAAGTGGGTTGCACAACTTAGTAACCCTGACTTTAATGTTATTATTACAAAAGTGGAGCTGATTAGGATCTCAGTCCATTTTCTTATATTTAGATGTACTACAAGATGCAATATAGTTAAATGTATATAAATATTGTTAAAAGGCAGATGTGTTTAATTGAACGATAAGGTTTTTGCTCTACCTTCTGACTCTCCCTGTGAGTTCAGTAAGATCTCCAGTAGGTGGCAGGGTCCTGTTTTCTTCTTCTGTCTTTTCCTCTTGCTGAGTGCACATGGGTGTTAAAGAGTGTGATGATATCATGACAGCTAATTGCTCTCATTGGGATGGAGTTGGATGGATTGCCTGGTAGCTGGTGTAATGTTAGCTGTTAATGTAAGTGGTTTTAGCTTGTCTGAGGCCAAATTAAGGGATAAGTGTTTAAAAACTGTTTTTTTTTAAAAAAAAACTTTATGCTGCTGTGGTTAATTTTATGACTCAATACTCTCAAACTTGTTTTTGCATGTTATTACTAGTTGATTGTTATAGTGAACTCCACAAGTACAAACTGTCAACAGATTAGCATTACTACAGAAAATAAAAAGCAAAACTAATCTCATAATTACATTGTTAGAATATTTTGTTCTTGGGAAATTTTAAAGGAAGAAAAATGTCCAAATAGCTACAAAGCTTGTGAGTTGTTTGTGTGCATTTTGTGTTTTCAGCATGTAAAATGAGTTGTGCCTTTGTTCCGGTACTGTAAACAATTCCATTTAGCAGAACAATAAAGAGGCTGATAGCAGGGCCAGCTTTCTTTCTTTCTGCTGGATAGCTGTGTTTACTTATCTGTTGTTTAATTAAAGGGCCTCTTTTCTTTAAGTTCCCATTGTTTCAATAGCACGGCAGAGTCCCGGCAGGGGTCAAAGGGTTAACAGCCGTCAACTGTGCCATTTTTTTTTTTTTTTAAAGGGGGCCCCACACAAAGGCACAGTTTCACCTGCAGCCCAGCCCGCGGCTTCCTATTGTGTGGCCCCATTTGAATTGATTATGTTTAGAAGGCTGGTTGCGATTGGTGGAGAAGGGCGTGGTTGATTGGATAGTTTTGTATCTTGTCAGCCAGGGAGCAACCTTGTGCGTGCAATCTGTCTGTATCCTGAGGAAGGTTGGAGACTCCACAGCACAGCAGCGCTTGTTCTCAGCCTCTTTGCCTGCCAGCCCGAGCGCCCCTACCGCTCTCTCTCTCTCTCTCTCTCTCTCTCTCACTCGCTAACTCACACACACACACACACACACACTCGCCCTCGCTCTCTCTCTCTCTCTCTCTCTCTCTCTCTTTCCCTCGCTGCTCGGCTCTCCGCTCTGCTTCACTCCACACCGCGTGGCCCGGCACTCTGTTTACCCTGCCAGCTAAATGGAGTTTGTCAGGTTTGTCAATATGATTGATTTCTGTGATTTTGCCAGCTTTCTTGTATAAAGAAAAAACTTGACAATTTAATTTGACCAGGGAAAAGGAGAAAGGGAGTTTTATTGTTTGTCTATTGTTGACGTTCTGTCATTGTAGCTGGTTAATTTTGTCATGCTTTTTCTGTGAGAAGAGTAGTTATCCGGGATTTACTTTATCATTAAGATGCTGACAGTTTATAAGCTTTTTGTGATCAGAGAAATGAATGAAGATTTACTGTATATATTAGAATTACTGTCTCTAAATGTATTGTTTTTCAGTATCTCTGAGGTCTCTGTTTATCTGTGTACTGTGCTGTTAGTTGTTGCCAGAAATGCTTTTTTTCACTTTGAGTTTTTGTAAGTTTCCTCTGCCTTGTCTAACACTATATATGAAGTTTCTGTCTGTCACTTTACAGTGTTTGTTTAGTTTTGTTGACTTTGCTGATAGTGAGCTAACCAGTTAAGCAGGATCTGATACTGTAGAGCGTCTGAATTATGGAAAGTTCTAGGAAAACCAGGAGACAGGTTTGCCAGCTCTTTTACTTTCATGTATGATTTTTGTTTTGTTTTTTGTTGTTTGTTTTTTTTAAAGAAAATGCTTGCTACTTGCTTTATTGTTAATATCCCTAAATTAAGGAATTTGAATCCTTGTTTTCTACAAATTAGGTTTTGCTGGTTGTGTATTTTGTGATTTGTTCCCCGGAGTTAATGAGTGCAGGTCAGACTTTGCTTGTTCTTAGGCTATGGCCTGGACTAATCCTCAGTCTCCTCATGGTGTCACAGTGAATTAAGACAGTGGTTGGCACAGCTCTATATTTGACACCGTCACCACAAACCACGTTGGAGACACGCTGTCACTCCAAATGTCATCGCTCATATCTTTCTGAAAAGTTAGTGTGTAAATGTTGGTATGGGCCTATGCGTGTGTGCCTGCACTTGCAATAAAAGGATTGCAAAATACATTTAAGAGGGAAAGTTGTGGTCAATTTCCTCCATTTTTCTGCTGTCAAGTTTGAGTCCTGCTTGACAGTTTTGAGGTTTTACAAGAAGACAGCTATTGACTTTCTATTGTTTAATGACCTCAAGTATTTTTTACTGCAGCTGTTTAAGTAACACTCTCGTGCAGCTATAGAAACTAAATTTTTTTGGGTGTCTATGTGTGCATGTGTGTGTGTTTCTCAGCATTTAGCCCAAACTGTTCAGTCTTTCAGCTCCTAACATCAGGGCTGAGAAACTGGACAGGAGGAGAATAGCGGAGGAGATTATTAGATGGTGGAGAAGCAGGACAGTGAAGCCTAAACAGGGCAGTGTTCACTGTAATGTTGTGCAGCTGTGCAGCCAAGACTCGCAGTTTGGGAGAGCTGGAGTGCGAGCTGATTGGGTTGACAGTTTGTAATCAAAGTTGATTTATTGTTCATTAGTAGTGCATTAGCCCTTTCAGGCTGGGGCGTTATTTGTGCAGTGGCCTGTCAAGGCGAGGGGCTGCCAGCACCTGTCATTTCTAAACCATGACATAGGCAACCAGATATTAGCTGTGTACCCAGAGAGGGGGGCACACGGGGGTAGCCTGCAGAGCCCCACGGCTCACTGGGATATCCTTTACAGGGATGGTCTTTGCTTTGTACTGGAGCAGGCAGGCAAGACAGAGAGGAGAGACGGGGGAATAGTTTAGCAGTGATATAGCAAGCCACCAGCTGCTCTCTGCTGTTATTCTCTGGCTTTCCCGACTAAAACATGTTTTTACTTGAAAAGGGCTTTTTTTCTCCCCCATTACTACTTGGAGGATGTGCGTCTCTGTTTCAAACAGGAAGATTAACATTACACTTGAGATGCCATTCATTTCGAAAGGTTGAGATGGTAGGATAATGATGAGATTACATGGTGTAGAGTGTTTTATGGCAAAAGGTCTTTTTCACCACTCATCTAAGTCACAACCTATATATTTCTAAAGCAATAAGGGACGTCAGGCTATTGTCATTTTACCCCTAGAAAATAAGGGTGGATTATTAGGACTGCGTGTGCATAAATTTTTTTCCTCCCATATTCTGTTTTTTACTTAATACTGGAAACATGCTGCTGTCAGTGAAAATTTATTTCTGTAAATAATTTATATAATTTAATTATTTGGCTGTTCACTTAAAAACAACATTAAGAGTGTCAAGAAGCAACATAATTTGTGTCCCTCTTGTCTGCCGTCATGGAAACAAGGATTAGCTTTGCTTTGCTGGTGTGCAGAGAATAGAAACAATCTGTACGAGGATGTGTCAGCCATTGTCTTTTGACTACACTTTCATTTGAAAGGGATTTTAGAGGCTGTGATCTTAATTAAATCTCAACTGACTCGAATAATGCATCTGAAAACACGCAGTGTTGCGTAACCGTGCAGAGCTGGTGAGCTAAAGATCACGGGCACACAGTTTATACTAACAGTGATCGTAAGATGTTTCCGGGAAAGGTGAAAACATTGAACAGTTGTGTGTAGGACATCACTCACCCAGAATTTGTAAGCTAGGTTTCAGAACTGAAAAATGCCTTGTGAAATACATACTTGGAGGTGTGGCTTGAAAAGGTCAGAAAGAATGACAGGACAGTGAGTCACATGCCAAAATGTATGATAATACATTCCTCTTTTTTTCTTTCTTTTTTTGTGAGAGCTTAATTTTGTGAAGAAGCAAAAGAATCATAGAACTGCATCAGCGTTATTTTAACTACCTTTAATATATGTGTAATTTATTTTTTATAAAATTATTAGTTAATCTTTTTTTTTATTTCTTTTTTTAGTAACATTTTCAGAAATAAAAAAGTACAAATTTAAGTACTAAAGCATGATAGGGATATGAGTGTGTGTATTTGATGGAGGAAGAGGAAGGGTGACCTGTGTGCTCTCCTCTCTCACCTGCAGTGGCGGCTGCCTCCAGTGTGGGAAACAGTGTCCAGGTCGCAGCTCAGCTGTTATTGCTGGGGTGAGAGCATGCTCACGTTGCCGTGCAGTTTGTTTGTTTAAACCCAACGCTGAGGTCGAGCTCCGGCGAAAACCTGTTTGTTTGTAGTCGACAAGTTAATTAAAATGCAATCTTAACTTTTGTTTTTACAGTTGTTGCAAATAATTTGAGTCCCACTCCCCTCACACATCCCAGCCCCAAATCCAGCATATATATCGTTTGGTGAATAGAGACAAAATGTGGCTGTGATTACGCTGTTTATCTGAGCTGTAAATATTTTTAAAACAGCTTGATTGTGGTTGACAAGAAAGGAATTATGGTGGTCTAACATATGTTGGGATCGTTTAGTACTTGTGTCCTACTTTTTAAAAATTGTAGTTTGACTGTTTAATGCACATTCTGTTGTTTTCCGCACATATAATGACAACCACATACAAAATACATCACAAATAATAATAATAATAATAATAATAATAATTATAATAGTTATTATTATTGTTATTATTATTATTATTATTATTATTATTATTATTATTATTATTATTATTATTATTATTATTGGGAAAGGCTATTGGTGTGAATAAACTGAGTGTATTTTTAAGGGGAATTTCTCTCCACTCCAAAGATTTCAATCAACCTGAATGGGTAATGTGGAATTAGTCTTTCCAGTCTTGTCGACGACTAATTATGTTCACACATCACTTAAGTACAATAGCTCCCGTGAAATCCTAATTTCGGCGACATTTTCATGCAGGAGATCATAGTCAGGATGGGAAGTCGTTTCTTTGCGCCACAGCAGGCCAAGGTAAAACAACAGCATCAAACGGACTAGACTCTGTGATTTCTCCAGGGCTTGTTATTTCTTTTTTACTTCTCCATTCCATTTGATGCCCCCACAAAACAACATGACCCCAGGGAGCACAAATGAAAATTTGATAATTCTGTTCTTTTCTTTTTCTTTCTTCCCCTTTTTCTCTGCATCTTGCGCCCAATGAAACGTCTTTGTCAGGCTCACTGACATTCACCTCCTTGTCCCTCATTGATGCTCATCTTAATTGCCTTAGTGTGAGGAAAGGGGCTATCGCACAGCCTCATTCACCTTATTCCTCTTCACCATGCTTTGACCTCTGACTTGTGATAGGAGGGGGATCTTCATTAACTCTGAATCAGTGACTCTGAAATGTTTTCAGATCGGGGGTGTGTGTTCCCTCATTAGTTTATCATATTTTGCACCTTTTCCTCTTAGTTATTCATAAAGAGAGGTTTTTTTACTGTAGGTGTCCCTTAATGAAAAATGTTTTCTGTACTGCGTGTTGGTGTTTGTCAGAAGTGGCGCAGAGAGCAAAAGAAAAATTTCAATATTTTGTGGTTTTAAATTTTTAAAAATATATATTTATATTAAGTATTAATAACATTTATCTTTGGTTCTAAATGTTTTTTATGACACGACATTTTTATACTTAATGTGCAGTGCATGTTTCTTTTTGCTCCATGTGGAAAATGTGGTTTTGTTCTTCTTATACAATGTATTGTGGCCTGCACATGTGCCTGTATGTACTTGTGGCAGTTAACATGCCACAGTTTTGTGCATGGGTGTGTGTTTGTCTGCATCTGTGTGTTTGGCCAGCAGGCCTGTGCTGGTACAGTATATTGCCTCCAGTCACTCTGCAGCTGTGTGAGAATGTTCCAGGTTTGAATGTTTATGTATGGGAGGCACCTGGAGAGCACCACACCTTCATGAAATTCATAAACGTCAGCTATTTCTGGCATCCTCAGAATGTCCTCTTTTTCACACACTCATATTGGTAGAGTAGATTAGAGCTGGGCTCAGTGGATCCCTCCAGTTATTAGCCCAGTACGAGTCTCCTTTTAGACTATCTTTATATGGTGATATATTTTTGTGGATCATCTGGAGTCATGATGTTATCCAAGAGATAAGGGAGTGCACCATATGGGAGTGCTCTAAATGGCGAATGGCGTCCTGTGTTTGCGTTAAATGGGCACGATACAGCGGCCAAGGCAATATTTTTCACTTAAAGTGCTCCTCCCACCCTTCCACTCAATAGGACCCAGTCTTAGGCAGATTTTCACTCCTTCAGCACAGGATTAAATGGTAGTAGTTACATTGATCAATAGGTTAAGAAGCATACAATCCCTCTTGCTGCTAATGACCTCAGTAGTAATGGGTAATAAAATGGGGGTCTGTAATAGCCTCTTGCTGGGGCTGTTCACAGAGGAGGCTGCTCTAACTGTAGTTACTGAGAGCCAGACGCTCTTGACAAGGCGAAGTGTGAAACCATGATGAGATGCACACCTCAGGTGTAAAGAATTAAGACAGTTAGACTGAAGGAAATCTCTGTGTAATTTGTAATGAAATCGACAGTTATTGAGATCTGCTTATGTGTGTAAAACCTCTGTGTTAACTTGAAGTTTGCTCTCCCCTTTTTCACATCGCACTGTGTAATATGGCATGACAAAATGATTATACATTTGGAAAGAAGACTAAATTTACAGCCTTTACACGCTGGTAAAAAATAGAGCATGACAAATATGGAGTAGATTTTTAATGCATGTAGTTAAAGTAAAGCTTGAAAAAAAAAGGGAATTTTTTTTTATTTATCCTCTGTGTGCATGAGCGCTAAATGTCACATTTAGACGTGCACCGCATATCATATCATGTATGGGGCTTGCATGTCAGCAAGACCGGGCTGCTTGGTTGACCTTCAGAATAGTTCATCAAAATTAGTGATGCCCAGAAAAAAAGGACTTCAGTGGATAATGACTGTGAAATTAGGAAATGGGAGGCCGAGGCTATGCAAATGACAGGACAAGTCATGTGCAAAAGTCAAGATGAACTGCATATTAAGACATAATACAGGGGGGAATTAATATTGCATTTTCCTCCTTGCACCCCGATGCCTGCTGCTGGAAATAAGAAAGGAGAAGTGTGTGTATGTTAGTCCTGGGTGGGGCTGAGCCTCCTTCGTTCTCTCGGGTTTGGAAGAACATAGCCCAGTGTAGTCTGGCACGGCTCAATAAAGTTAACAGAGAGCATCAAAGCTGCTCCGTCCTGTTTGACATCACTGCCCTTTCCTCTGCATTTTCAGTACAAGTTGTTCATTATGGCAGTGCTTTGTTTTTGTTTTATGCTACAATGGGGAGCATGAATAAGGTGATATGGATGCAGGGTGTGTGCGTGTCAAGAAAAGCCCCTTAGTTACCGGACAAGAGTTTAAACAGCTAAATTACATTCAGCAAAGCATGAAAAATTCAGAGGGGTGTCATTAGCTTTAAGGTGACCACACAATTTGGGTAACCTTGGTGAAGACAGTCTGTCACTGGTTATGTCTGCTCTATCAGCTGCTGACATCAGCCTGAGAGAGAACATTTCAATACTTATGCACATACATACTAATGTATTCGTGCACAGTACCACAGTACCACAGCCACAACATGTTAACAATTGCAAAGACGCGGCAGTATACAAGCATATCTCCATCGCTGTTTGTCATCCAAATGTCAGGGAAAGGAGGTTTTAATGGTATTGCACATCATAGCAGTGAGTGGCAGCATCCAGACACACTCCAAGTCCCCCATGTCGCCGGAGCAATTAAGGCACCCTGACAACTGTGGGGGCTCTTTCAGTGTCACAACAAATCACTTGTTTTGAGGAGTCATGCACTCACACCTTACTGCAGGGAGTTAGTTAGAGGCCTGTGTGTTCTTCACCATAGCTCCTCCTCCAGGCGCTCTATATCTTCACAATAATAGATCGCTGTTGACAGCATCTCTAATGAAATGTTCTCACATGACATGTCGTGCATGCGCGACGAGCGAACCGCAGCGTTTTGGAGGCAATCTTTCACGTCTTCAGGTATGACACA
>VUQK01001122.1:3918-21523 GCA_015106715.1 Bujurquina vittata | reverse complement strand
TTTTTCCTTCTCCATAGAATTGATCCGGTGGTCTTCATGGTGAACTTCCTTTTTTTTTTTTTTTTTAAAGTTTAATAGTGAGAATTGCAGTTATGATTTCAGTTGCACCAGGAACTAAAAACATTCCCTTGTACAGGAGGAACTTGCAGAATCAACCTGTCTGTTAAGGAGTAAATAAACAAAACAAGAACAACAAGCTATTATGAGCTAGAAAAAGCAAACACTGGGTGTGTAATATTTTCCAAACCCCCATGAATCATCTATGAAAGGCATTTGCTCTCTGAGCTGTGTGTATGTGTCTTTAAGGAAGGAATTAATTTGGCATCTTACACATTTTCTTGTTTTCTTGCACCAAAGCCTGATCTTTGAACTGCTAGTGAGGAGCCTCCAGGCACCATGAGCTCACTGCATAACATCTGACTTGTGTTTCAGTGATCAAAACCTACGCGTCATTATGAAAGCAATGCCGATGAAAACATGTTTAGCACAGTAAACCAAGCAGGTCTTTGGAGGTGAGGGGGGCTGTGTATGGGGAAGGACACCGAGGGTTATAGAGAGGATCTGAGTGACACCAAGAGGGCGCACCATGATTTACTGATGGAAAAAAGTTATTTCTTTTCAAGGATAACTGTTTGTTTTTATATAGATTAATGACATTCTGCCTGCACAGACTTATCCTCTTTAGTGTCTTTCAAAGTTATCTTCTAACACAGTGCAGAAAAATAAAAAATGGACACAAGTTGTTCGTGCAGTTGACTGTATTCGCAGGCTTCCAGTCCTCCATCCAGCGTCTGGCTGACTGTCTGGTTTTTGTGTAGTTAAAGACAAATCACAGGGGATGTTATTGACTCGTTGCTCACTCCACCACGTATTGTCGCGAGCGAGCAAACAAGGTGCACATCGATGGCAGAAAAAAAGGCTAGAACCAGCCTCGGCTGAGTGCTCCATGAAACATCGGGGAAGACATAACGCAAGAGCTGGCAGCCCCTCTGCCTCGCGCTGACTGTCAGAGATTAAAGAAGTTGTCAGCAGCAGTTTAACACAAGCTTAAGTGAAGAAGGCAGCCTCAGTCTGAATATTCTCGCTGTATCTTAGATCTGTCAGAAAACCAAGCAGGTGATTCTCATCCACCCCATCTGTTCAAGGAAGTGGATTACCTACCCCGAGTTTTAAATGCACAATTACTAATACAGATGACTGATACAAAGCGAACACAAAACATTCCTTATTAAATGCAGAATGATGCTAATTTAGATCCACACAACCAATAATCCTTTCTTGTGTTAATTTTAAATCGCACAACTATCAAGAGCATTATGCCTCTCTTTTGATGATGCAGCCTCAATTCTAATCAGACTCCATGGGAAGAAAAATGAAATATTATTAAGTATGATTATTCTAAGCAAGGCTCTGAGAAAACGTCTGTGTTATAATCCAGGGATTTGAATAATCAGGTTGAAGATAATGGGCTGGGCCGGCCTGGGCGTAAATAGAGAGCATCCACTCATCCTCCCAGTGCTGAACTTAATGAACTTTTAATTGATGCGGTTTTGCAAGTCCTTTTGTCATGCAACAGAAACAAGCCTCTCTGCTGATGGGCCTGTTTTCCCGACTGGCTTCAGATTGGTTTACAGCAGGCCCTAAGTACCATGTAGTTAGTTTCATGTGTCATATAAAATCTGCCTAGGCACAACGACGCCTGCAACTAAAACCTTAAGTGCATCCACAGGAATCACTCACCAGCTTTGCACTTCCGTCTTAAGGAAGGAGGAGAAATTCAATCAGTGCTGGCTTGACACACCGAAGATGAGGCACGTGCTCCTGCTTTTAGTTGTTTGAAAGAACACTCTGGCAAGGCAGGCTGGGGTTTTTGTTTGTCTGAATAACATCACTGATATGACCAGATCCTGAGTCACTCAATCTGTCAGCCTGTGTTGTTTCCCAGCCCACGAACTGTTATGCACAGATAGAGATATACCCTTGTGAGTCAGGTCATCTTTATTCAACGATTTGCTTATTCAAATCAAATGTGCATGATCTGTATCTGACACAAATTCCCAAAACATTGCTGCATCAGCTTTATAAAGGGGGGAGCATCCTCACAAAGCGCTTGGCCCACTTTACTTCCCAACAACCATCAGTAACCACAGCTCAGGGACTGTAACACAGCAATCTGTTAAGGAGATAAATAATCAGATTTGGCACAGCACTCCCATCTCTCTCTTGCCTTTCATTTGTCTTACACTAGAAGAAACTGATAATTAAATCATTTAGGTTAAAGCATGCAGTGGCACCAAGAAGACGAAAGGAAAGGATCCTGGAAAGTGAAAAGAGGGGAGGGTAGTGGGTGTGGATGGGGGATGGAGGGGAAGGACACAAGGAAATAGGCTAACATCAGTACCAGTGCTGAGGAGGAGTGTTGTGACTGGCTTCAGACACTGCTGCCAGACTCCTAGCATGGTGGACATCAATCTTCCCACTTTTGCTGAGAGATTGAGTCCACCAGCACAGAATCACAACCATGGATCTCAACTTGTTTATGGCCCAAAGCATCTCATCAAAATAAGTGAGCTGGAAAACAACTGGCTAGCAGCTGTCAAAATCACCTTTGTGTGCACTTGCTCCTGTCTGTCTACACATAAACAGAGTGCAACACCTGGAAGGTTAACACACTGTCTGGCCGGGTCTGCAGGCACTTTAATGTTCCTTCTCCTCTAAAGAAGCTGATGACATGGTTTTCCTCATCGCTGTTACAAGATCATTAGAGTGCTCTTCCCCCCGGCTGCCTGACAATAATAACATCCTGACAAACCTGTCGTGGGTGCAAGTCAAATTTAACGCAACATGGAAAACTGCACCCACCCCCGAACACGTTCTCAAATGGGAGAAAACCCCATGAATACTACACTCTTCTCCTATTACACTAATGTAGCTCATTTGGTGTAAATTCTGTCATTTACTAGTGTTTAGCCAGCCACCGTTTAAAAGGGCTCTTCTGCCGCCAGCCCCTCATAGCGCTTTGTGCTCACTGATTCCCAGTGCACTCCACATTTCAATATCTTATTAATACAGAATTAACCAACAAGCCTCCTGCAAAGAATTAAAAAAGGATCCGTTTAAATTAAAAACCAGTGTTACCTTCACCAGTCCGCACATTTCCTTGTTAAAAACTCATTATAATAGGTCTTCCGTCATCTATTTATTAGCTGTATCAAAACAGAGGTCTTAATGTGAATGCATAATTCATAATTGAATAAAAAAAATTCAGACTTTTGAAAGAGGGAGGGAAAAAAGCTGCTAACCACATTCATGAATGCTTGACTGCTCCCTAATTGCAATGCAATTATCACATGTTATGAACAATGTGAACTCTTAAGCAAGTAATTATAACACAAGGAAACCTGTGACGACCTTTAAAATTTCCTACTCGAGGTACAGTTTTACTAACATTGATACAAATGAGATTTTAATCTGAACATTAGATTTTTTTAATCCTGCAAAATTGGCACACCATGCTTAGATTTCTTTTAACTGATTTATTTTTTAAGTACATTTTGAAATCAAAGCAGATGGCTCATTGGCTAAGAAATACTAAATATGATTTCTAGTATTTATTTTTCCCTATTTGTTCCCAAAAGAACCCTGTAAATTCGAAGAGTTAGACCTTATCTCTTATTGAAACTATATATATGAATGAGATTTTAGAAGCTGGAGTGATTCCCATGTGGCAGCACAACAGTGTGTAGTGCAGTGACTCTCCCGATGCAGCTCGTTGTCTTAGAGAGCGAGGCTCACACTGGAGGAGAAGCAGCAGCATTGTGCTCACGAGCTGCCAGAAGCACAGGTGGTAGCGATATAGGCCAGTCCCCCAGGCTCTTGTAGCTGAAAGTTGTGTGTCTTGTATAGTGCCTGTGTCCATATGGCTGCCTGTCTTGCTCTCTTAGCAGACACTGCCTCCATACAGAGCGCTTTCTCTTAGTGGTTAGCTGTGGTTCCATGCCTCTCACCATATGGAAAATGTTTCAGAGTTTGTTTTTCAGGGATGTTCCTGCTATTTAGACTGATTGTACCAAGCCATACGCTCCCCATAGATGCGTGCTTGTCAGCCCCTGGTGACATGAATTGGTCAGTAGATAAATTGATACCAGGCGGGGATGTTTACAGTTTGCGCATGGTGTGAAAGTAGGAGTTTTAATATTGTGGTACAGGCTCCTCCAGGTGGGCTCTGTGACATGATGCAGCAGGCAGCACAGGAAAAACAGCAACTCAGGGAGCCCCCTAGCAGTCTAGATCAAAGTGAACCCCAGCATGGCTCTGTGATACTGAATAAATGCTCATTGATTTGGTTGTGATTTCACAACAAGAGTCTCCTCCTTTAAGAACAGAGCGAGCCAGGATCACACAGGTACAATGATTCCACAAAGGCCGAGGTTCACAGATCAAGTAGAAGTCAAAGTTTTCATGTGGAAACAAGATACAGTACAAACAGGAACGTGGTAACCAGACCAGGTTCTTTGACCCATCATTACGTGATGTTAATGCAGGCCTGTCTTTACTGATAACTTTCTCTCTGAATCTCCTTCCCAGATCCACGCTAGAAGAGCCTTCCCCCCACAGTCACCCTCTGTATGGCCACGGCGTTTGCAAGTGGCCAGGTTGTGAGGCAGTGTTTGATGATTTCCAGTCATTCCTCAAGTAAGTAAAAGTCAGAGGTACTTTTCTATCACAGTTTGTTTGTCCTCTTCTTGGGTCGATTACATGTTTTTTTGTGACCCCCAGCGACTCAAAAGCACTGCAGGTGCAGCTGGTTGTTATTCCTGAGTCTGGGTTGGGCCTCTCTTGACAAGGGTACCGTGGGGTCTCCTTCTGGGAACGGCATGGGCCTCTAATTCCTGTGATAAGCACAGTTCCCATGGTGACAGGGGCCATTTTTCCCAAACAAACAACAGGAGGATGTTTATCTGTGGCAGCTCACACTTTGGGCGCTCTGCATGTTTGCCCTTGTCACTGGACAGGAGAATTGGTGTATATGTCTAAGATGGTCTTGCTCAGCCTTTTCTGTCTTTCTCCTAGGAGTCTATTTGTTTTCTCTCCTGCCTCATGCTTTGTAAACCAGAAGGTTTACATTGTTGTTGGTTTTTTTTAGTCCCAACAAAGCCCACATCTCACCTGTGTTAAATTTAACCATGTACACAGGAATTAAAGAGCTCCAGCTAAGTGTTTAGCATTTTTCCAATGTGCAGTCTATGACAGGTTTGACTCTGTCCAACCTGACACAGGCCATTGTTTTGCTCCCTGATTCCCCGTTTGAGTCAGACCCCTGGTTTACTAATCAACCCTGTGTGCAGTGCGCTCTAGGTAATCCAACACATAACAGTGCCATGGTTACAGAGAGGATGAAAACATCTGCATTGTGGCAGCAGATCAATGGCTCACTGTCACCCCGGATTAGTCGCACTTTAAACAAGATATGACACAATTCCATTATCCTAAAACAAGCACTCAGCGAACACACACTTTCCCGAGAGATGCAGGAGAGAAAGGTGCTGCGTAGGACCGCCTCACAGGCTGCTAAAAGTTTTGACTCTCTTTGTCAACATTTTGAATCCTCTTTTGATTGTTTACATGAATCCCCTTTGAGCCAGCGTGCGTTTGAAAGGCTTATCGCGCTACATTGTATATTACATTTTCTGTGTGACTAAAAAGAGGCAGCTACATAGTTTAATTTAATAAACATCCGGAGACAGACAGTTATTAAACTGCGTATTACACACACTTTCACACATACACTTGCATATTTCAGCTTTGGGAGTGCCCGCTTAAATCTATCACTATTTATTGTATTCTGACATTGCCTCACCCTTTGTTTATAGAACAGAGGAGAATTAAGTCCAGTGCACCCGGTAGAGCTCTGCCTTAAAAAGTATCTAAGTGCACTCCACTATGTTTTTACAAGTGTTTTTATCATGGCAACATCTTGTTTACTTTAGTTGCCTGCTCAAACTGCTTGGAACATGTTAAGAAAACATTTGGGGAGAGTCTCCACAAAGCTGCCTTTGTTTAACAGCAGGCAAGAGTGTGAGCAGCTCACCAAGGTGTTAACTCTCAAACCCTTAAGCACTTCCACATGAAACCCAGCAACTGATACTGCAGGCCTCCAAAAAGAATCAAAAATAAAAACAAAGAATACTTCAGGCATTAGAAAGAAAGAAGTCTCCGTAGGTTGAAAATCTATGTGAGGAGAGATGTGTGTCTGTCTGCGATTGTGCAGTCAGCAGAACATAATGTGCTGTGTACCAAAGAGAAAGAAAGGTGAGGAGGACTCTAACGTCAACCAGATTTCAGCTCCACATGCCAACAGTAACAACTAACACGGGACTGAAATGTTGTTTTAAACTCTGCGTGTATTTATTTTATCTTTTAAAGAAAACATTGCATACCTCCACATACTATCTTGATAAATACAAAACACCAAATCCCTGTTCCTGTTTTCAGGATCAGCACGCAGAAGGGTGGGGTTGGGGTTACAGCAGAGCCTGATGTTTTTACAAGGGTCAAGACCCTTCTTTTCAGTGTCCAGTCAGAGGTCAGAGCCAGTGAAACACTCCAGTGCCCTCTAGTGCTGCACCGTCTGTCTGTTTAGAACTTAAAATCTCATCTCTTACACATCGCCACAATGTAGTAATATATAACTACTAGTAATACACAGCAATATAAAATAAAATATCTTTTCTAAATAAAAGTAAGTGAATGAAAAAAAATGGATCAGCTGCAATCTATAGTAAAGCCATGATTTTTTTAAAACATCAAAAATCAATTGAAAATTTTTCTCTGCTTTTCAAATGTAATTGTTAATGTACACATGTATGCTTGCAATTTAAATAACCCGCTGGATAAGATGAGCCTTGCTCAGAGACGACGTTAAGCTGCTGTTCCAGTCTATATAATTAGAAATAGTGACCAAAAAATAAATAAATAAAATACAATAAAATCAGGCAAACTAACTGATATGTAAAAAGCCGACTGTGTGAATATCTATTTAACTTGTTTTATTGTGGCAATTTACATTAAGGTCTGTCATCCTGCCAGAGAGCTTTTAAAAGCGGATTCATTTGAAGTCCAGAAAGTGACACATGCCAACGTTCATAGTCTCTCTCGATGTCAATTCCCCGTATCCCCTGCTCCCGTGTCCAGACACTCCTCTCAAGGCTGCATTAGGGCCATTTGAATATTTCATTTCCTATTAATTATGCACTGTGACTCTCCATGTCATTAGAAGAAATAAAGTGGAATGTAACAAAGGATGAAAAGAAGCAGGGCACATGTCTCCTATGAACACAGAAATTCCAAAGCTGCTCACGTAGGCCAGCCTTCATTGAAAATTCAGCCTGTGCCGGTTAAATTGGAGTTGAAACGTCTTTACCTATTATTTTCTCCTTTGAAATTTAGTAAGATGTCCTGAAATGTTTACCAGTTTCATTTTCCGACTTACTTAATTAAATTGGCATTTATTTGACTCAAACAAATGGAAAGCCCAGAGAGGCCTGATTTCTGAAAAAGGGGGTTATTGCCTACACTTTATATTTAAAAAAAAAATCTGCCTTATTAATTTTTTGCCACAATAATTAACTTCATGCATTGAATTTATATTGTAGTCATTTTTTTAAAGATATGTTTTCACTACACAGCAGGAAGATGTGAATGTGGTGAAAGGAAGATTTAAATCATTCACCTCAAGGTTGAAAATACGGCAGCAGAAAGAGAAGCAAGCCTTCGTCAATTTTACCTTCCTTTTATATGTCTGTTTTCTGACTGTAAATGTGGTGTTTTATGTACAAATGTGTTGTCTGTACATGAAGCAGTGGCATCACGGCAATTTACTGGGCTGTCATAACGCCAGCGCTGTGCTACGGTGCCTTCGCAGGTTGATTCTGGCTATTTTTGATTTGCTGTAAATGACAGAAAAAGTGCATATGAAAAGGCAGACACACCTTTCTCCCATCTGCCGGCGCCACTCTGTGCACACGCAGACATGCCTGGTGACAGTGACCTACATGGTCACCGAAGATGTGATATAATTTATGATATATATAATATATTGGATCCATTAGCGAGCATAATGAAGTAGTGAAATGAAAGGGTATTTGTGAAATCAGTTCAAACATCCTGCTTGGATTATGATTAAATGATTAATGAAATGCCCCTGCATAAGCATTTTCAAACAGTAATTCATGCGGCAGCTGATAAAATTCCTCCAATCATATTTCCTTCACTCATGAACCTTATCTCCACCATTTTATATAAATCACGGGGAAAAAAACCCTGTCTGCTGCCCGGCGAGCTACTTATTTAGATTAGTTATAAACGTACAGGAAAAAAGAACATCTTCCTTGTATAAAATAATCACACATAATTATATCCATAATTCAAGTTTGTGACAGATCCCATCTCCTTGTCCTGTCCTCTGCATTTTTTTCTTTTTTGAATTCTCTTAATTTTAATGGTATAATTAACAATCAAAACACCAAAAAAGGGGCAAAATCAGACAGGCAAAGGAAAGCTGCAGTGAGAAGAAATGGCATTAGGGCACTGGTGCATAATTTAGCAAAGGAATCCAACCTGAAATTCTTCAATCATCCCTCTTATCTGTAAGCTGTAGTTAAAGGAGACATGACCGCCATGAAATATTGACTCATTATTTTATGCTAAAATAACTATTTCTTTTTTTTTTCTTTTGCATGTGGAGTCATTATAGTATGCCTTTAGTTTTATGAAAAATATTTTTATAAAAATATTATCACATAGTCTGTATACATCGTGCTTTACCCAGTTATCAGTTTGCAGTATTAAACCATACTCTGCAGAGCTGAGGTTTCTCACGTCTAAAAGGATGCATAAAGCAATCTGATATTAGCTGCTTTTGTGCATCTGTGTTTTCATTTTTTTTCTTTTCTTTTTTCTTTTTGTTTTGCAGACATCTTAACAATGAGCATGCCTTGGATGACAGGAGCACAGCCCAGTGTCGGGTGCAAATGCAGGTCGTACAACAGCTGGAGCTGCAGGTATTGTCCCAGTGGTTGTTTTGAACCAAATATTTACGTGTCTTCTTGGGCTGACACTTCCTCAGTGTCTGCTGAACACCCCCCCTGTCTGACTGATATCAGCCATGGGGTCACTCATAGAGGAGTAGGGGGTGGGGGTGGGGGGCAGCAGAATGAAATAATTTTGTACATTTGCTACTAACCAGTCATTAAAAATGTGTTATGTATGCATGACAGCCAGGAAAAGATATATGAAGGGCCCGAGGCTAAGTAGAGAAGATAATTACATTTTGAATTTTACTGGGTTTTAAAGTTATTTATGACTTTTAACTGTTTGGCACCAACAATAAAACATAGCATAATGTGGATAGGCGCTCAGTGTTGAGTGGAACAGAAAGGTTATTGAAGCTCAGCGCAGAAAACTGTTGATACAGTAATCAGTATCTTTAATACCATGCCCCTCGTGAGTGGGCTTTAATGTTCTTTAAAAATATGCATGCGCATTAAGAATGTACTTAAGGAGAAAAGACGTGGTTTACAGTCGTTGTATTGGGGGGGCTTGGAATGTCCAATGAGCCGTGTGTGTGTGTGTGTGTGTGTGCGTGTGTGTGTGTGTGTGTGCGTGTGTGTGTGTGTGTGTGTGTGAGACAGTGTTGGACTAAATGGTAACCACTATGCTCATGTATGTTGTAATGTAAATTATTTATTTGTATTTCAGGAAAATAAAACAACTTCATTATACAAGTTTTTCTGCTATATAGTTTCTGCTTTAACAAATACTAATGATCAGTGTTTTTGCAGTTTTGGGTCACATGTGAGCCATAAATAAGAACACAAAAATGACTAATGATAAGTATAAAACTGTTGTGGTTTAACCTTAAACAATGAGATTTTAGTTGCTCAGACATTGCACCATGCCAGTGTCCTGTTATTTCCGCTCAACTGGTGTATTATCCAGAGATCGAGTGAAGGTTTATCAGACACAGACTTCCTCTGCATGCAGCCTGTCACCATAATTTAGGCTGGCAGCTAAGACGGTGCTGAGTTTCAGACAGGTAGAGAGGGCCTGGGCTTGTTATCGGCAATGATACGCAGTGTATTTTAACCTTGACTTGGAGAGTGTAGCTGGATTGTATGAAGTGCAGACTTGTTGACAGCTTCCCAAAAGCATTCAAAAAACAAAAAAATGAGACGGTCCCAAGAAGAACGAGGGTATGCACATTTTAAAAGATGCCTTCACTACAAAGGGATGTATAGGATTTTAGAAAGTACAGAAATAGATTTTTAATCATATATATTCATTAAAACTTCATTGCCCTTCTTTCTTCTCATTACAGCTAGCAAAAGACAAAGAACGTCTGCAGGCTATGATGACGCACCTTCATGTCAAGTCCACGGAGCCCAAAGCCACCCCACAGCCGGTGAGCAGCAACCCTGTCATACATGTCTCTCTTGTCCCCGCCATCCTTTTGTTTGTCTTAATTGGCACACATGTATTCATTAATCCTTTCCTCCATCTTATTTATCTGCTAAATAAAAACAGCTGTTCTCTTGAGGCAGGCAGTAAATATAGTTTGGAGCACATCTGCTGACATCCAGGATTCAATTTGGTGTCTGTGATGAACTGGATGCACACTCTGTAATGGTCCCTTCTCTCATCTTCAGAGAACCAGTGCCTGTTTGGGCATAGAGGAAAAATGAGAAAGCCCAGAAAAATAGAAAAAAATACATATTATATTTTAGAAATTGAATATAATGTGTGGGATGCTTTAAAAGCAAAATTACAGTATGTTTTTCTGACAGAGAATATAAGTATTATAAGACCAAAGAAATGCCAATACGTGTAAAATGTAAAAGACAAACTCTAAAGATAAACGTAAAGTTTGTTATTTCAGAGAGAGGCAAATAATAATAATAATTGATCAATTGATAAAAGGCAGGGCTGGCTTATCTTTAAATATTTACTGGATACCAAAGTAAAGATGTTGCTAACAGATTCTTCCCTGACTGTATTTCTGACTGTCTTCATTTAAAGGGTTAAAAAGTCATCAGTTGCCATAAAATAGCCTTGAAATAATTATAGTAATTACTAATGTCTAAT
Source organism: Bujurquina vittata (assembly GCA_015106715.1). Classification (NCBI taxonomy): domain Eukaryota; kingdom Metazoa; phylum Chordata; class Actinopteri; order Cichliformes; family Cichlidae; genus Bujurquina; species Bujurquina vittata. Next base: position 10,381 of record VUQK01001122.1, on the reverse strand, counting down.
CTAGGCATGAAAGAAAAAAAAATAATCTTCTCATCAGCATCTCTGATTTATCAAGAAGCTTTAGATTCAACTTAAATTTTATTTTTAAAGGATTGAAAGTTATTTCCAGGTTTGACTCTATTTAATATTATTTTTCTTAAAGCTAATTTTAAAATGTTGATATCTCTAATGACAAAATGACAAAAAAAAATTCTACTTATTAAAATTTGTTGCAATGGGAGGGAAAAATTGAAAATGTGAATAATTAGAATTGCAGATCATTATTTTTATCTCCTTGGCCCATTCCCAACATTTTACCTAGTGCATCACTCCCAATGTATTTTATGCCTTAAAGCCTTGTGCTTAATCCCTATCCTATAGGGGCAAATGCATAACATATGGCATTTAAGTGTCTCTATTTTGTCATATTTAAATGGGGGCTCACCAATATATTTCAGTCTGTATGACAGTTAATTCAGAGAGCTAAATGAGCAAAGATCATTTTACTGCAGGGCGTGAGTGTGAAATCATGCACACACGTGCACGCAGATGCACAATATACATGCAGGAGTCCCGTCCCTCGGCACACTGCGCAGCTTGGATCATTTATTTACAGTCAGTGAGGTAGCTATTGACATCCAGAGGCTGCATGTGCGCTCTACACAGCGCAGCCTGTCAACATAAAGCGCATGGAAATGTTGAATGACAATAAGCTGTCTGTTAAAGCTGCGCCTGTGTCACACGCTCTGATTGTGTAGATTAGAGTGCGAAACGAGGGCTCTGACACGGGGACATTTGTATATGAAAAGTGGTAGGGTCTGCAGATTGCATCTTGAGCTCGCTACCTCTCCTCTCTCCCCGGGGCCCGGCAGAATGGCTGTGTCAGAGCTCAGCCTTAACACTCTCAAGGGGGTGAGCTGGGATCTTTATTCAAAATAGACTCACAACTCCAGTGCCACTTCTCCCGCTGTGAGCTGCTATGAAATGCTATGATAAATATATCTGGCTTTAGCTGGGTGAGTGGTGGACTCACACAGGTCAGGACCCGTGGCTTCACTGAGGTTTTAGTGAGATTGTAGCATCAGATGTATCCACTAAGAAGATGTAGACTGGAGGTCTTCTTTGAGCTGACTGGAAGCAGAGCCACTCTGAAGAAACAAAGATATCTTCTTCCAGTAATTGCTAGTTTTGCTTTTCTGCTGCTCTGTACTGTTGCATATAAAAATGGCATGTGTAAGTAGCCAACTGTCACAGCAAAGTAGCTCAGATGAACTTGCTGGTTTACATTTAGTTATAATTAAAGACAAACAAACTGATACTGTGCATTCACAGCGACAAATGAATGGGATTCATTTTATTCTTCTGAGGTGGATGAGGGTGGGGGGAAGATCAAAACAAAATGTGCCACATTAGCAATGCGTGTTTCTGTGTGTGTGTATGCCTACGTGTGTGTGTGTGTGTGTGCGTGCGTGTGTGTGTGTTTGTATTTGCCTCTGTATGTGTGGGTGGGTGTCTGCACACGGTGTCACTAAGCATTCTTGTCAGAAATCTGACCTTTTACGCCATACATAATTAAGGAGGGACTTTTTGTTTATTTTCTTTAGCAGCTTGCCGAGTCAAAGCCAGTATAATTAGATCACCAATTACCATTTAATTAATTTCAGTCTGAAGTCTCATTTTGTCTAGGCACTGGAGTGAGCCCAAATGGTGAGGCAAACAAAGGCAAGGCTATTACCAGCCTGTCTGGCCTATTGTTGAAGCCTCTCTGTGTTTATGGCCAGGGAATATGGATGAAACATGAAACAAAGCCTGCTAATCCACAGGAAGAGAAGTCAACACCGCAGCCCCATTCTATTGATAGCATTGTGTCAGAAACACGCAAACCCAAGTGTAATTTATTTTGTTCATGATTTAGAATAACACATCTTCAGCTACCGTTGGTGAGGATGTAGCCCACATTCATGCATCCAACCAGAAATCCAAATTATTTGGGCAGACTCTGCCAAAAAGGCAGAGTTCAGCCTCCCAAACATAAATAGACATTGTGAGGATGTGGACACAAGTCTGTTAAAATAGGAGATTCAAACAACACAAATGTCACTGGTTTTGTTTGGAGCAGTTTACAGCTTAATAATGAGACACTTTTTTTGTGTATGTGTAAAGCAAGTTGTAATTTACAATGCAATAAAAGAAAGAGTGCTGAATTTCAGGGAGAGAGAGTTAAAAATGTGATTGGTAATTGGGTGGCACAACAGGATTTGTGCTATTACATAGAGTCAGATGTTAAAAAGCATCATCACCTTGTCATCCTTATGGGCAGAAATCACACATTTGATCCCTCGTAATCAACATGTGATGTCACAGATGAGATATTTCCAGCCCACGCTGTCCTTTCTCTAGCGCTGTATTTCTCTGTCTGTATTTTTTTTTCTTCTTTTCACAGTCTGAAGTCATGTTTAATTTGGAAAGTGGCCTCCTTCGGCAAATTAGCAATTAGAACAATTTTGCAGGAATATGTATATGTGTCATTAGTTTTCCTGCCAATTAATAGCTGGAGCAGGGGGTCAGGCTAGAATTTTCCACTTGACTGCTGCTCCAGTACGGAGGTTTGGCAGTTGGCTCGGAGCTGCCACAGCTGCTGGAAGCCATGCTATACCTTTGGAGCACTTGCCGTAATTAGTTTACCTTGTAGCCATTATTACTTAAATACCTCCTTCGCCCTAGCCCACCCAACCCATCTACAGACACAGACCTCAGCGATGAAACCAAATATTCTCTACAGAAGGCTGTCCATGAAATACCATGTGTCCATCTTTACCATTGGCCGTCATGGCCCTCATAATGGAGGTCAGTCAGATACAGTAGTTAATCATCAGATCACCTCCATAAGCAGCTCCTAATTAGAGTCTTCACAATACAATTTCAGCTTGTAATTAGCCCAGATTGGCTTCTTCCTCTGGCTGCCTTATTAGCAGGGCTGCTCAGCAGTAGGTGAGAATCCCACTGTCATTTTTCAGAGCTGTACAGGCTGCCCTTCTTCCCTCCACAACTCAAGCCTCATGGGTTACCGTGCTAGAGGCCCTCAGCGAGTAGATGAAGTGGGGGTGTTTGTCCAAATGGGACAGAAGCTCAAACAAAGGCGATAAAAGAGCGAGCTGGGAGAAGGCCTGACAGGGCAGCAAGAGAGAAGGAGGGAGGGAGGAGAGAGCTGAAGAGTGGTGGCGGTGCAGGGGTTGGGCTCCAGGGTTATTTTCCAAACATTTAGTGAACGTTTATGGATCATCTCAGGGCCCGCTTTCAATTAAAGAGGAGGTATGCATAGTCAGTGAGGCATCTAAGACACAGGGGTGATTAGGAGACTAACTGAGCTCTGTCTGTCTGTCTTTCTGTTAGCTTAACCTAGTGTCCAGCGTCACATTGTCCAAGTCGGCCCCAGAGGCCTCTCCTCCTCTGAGCCTTCCCCAGACCCCCACCACACCCACAGCGCCGCTTACACCCCTGTCCCAGACCCATCCTGTCATCACAGCCACCAGCCTCCACAGCGTGGGCCCTATGCGACGGCGATATTCAGAAAAGTACAACATGCCCATCTCTCCAGGTACTGCAGAACACTCATACATAGTACCATAGATACATGAAGCTGTCATCTTCTGCTAAATAACTGACACGCATTGTATGCTTTGTATTATTTGTGTCATCAGCCACTGATAGGACATAAATGCTGACAATTCCACATTTGTTTGTTCCCTGTGTACAGATATCAGTCAGAACAAAGAGTTTTACATGAATACAGACGTTAGACCACCATTCACGTACGCCTCACTAATAAGACAGGTAAGGAGCTCTTTCTGATTTAGTGAATGAAAGCTTTAACTCCACAGTCGAGCTGGAACTATAGTCAACACACTCAGCAGTTAATGTTTTGCTACATTTGAACACAATTCACACAGAGGAATAGATAAACCATCTTGAAATGAATGCAAGAATGCATTCAGGATTCAAAACACTGCCACATATGACAAAATGTTTGATTAAGCATTTCAGCGACTATAATTATTACCAAATTCATTTCACACAACAGTGGGGATGAACCTGTTTTAAAATGGCCAGTCAATTATCGCTTGACTGCAGTAATCTGGGATCTCAGGAATTAATCTGAGCCGTCCATAATTGCCGCCCTGTAATCTGCCTGAGAAATGTTTTCACTTGCCCTTCATTTACACCCGCAAAGGAAAATATATTCAAATCTTCTGTTTCGAATGAAAAGTGCATTATACTTCCAGAAACACTTTACATAGACAGTTTCTTGTCTGGGTTATTTTTTTTCCTTTTGGGGGGGGCTCAGGACAACACACACAAACCTGCATGCCTCTTGTGAATTATTAAGTGTTTTGTGAAGAGAGCAAGGCTGGAAATGTTTGTTTCTGTCACTGTTCCTCATCCAGGCAATCCTCGAATCTCCAGAAAAGCAGCTAACACTAAACGAAATCTACAACTGGTTCACACGAATGTTTGCATATTTTAGGCGCAACGCAGCAACATGGAAGGTAATTTACTTTTTTGTTATTCCTCCTAATGTCTTTAAACCAGCACGGGAGAAAAAAGGAGACACTGGGTTGATGTTAGGTGGAATTAAATGATAGTCATGCTAATGATAGTCACCGTAAAACGTAAGAACAAAACTTTATCCAAATGCATAACAATGCCCCACTTATTCTGTCCAAATGAACCACCCTTTAAACAAATATGTGACAGACAGAACGGGCAAGGAGAGGAATATGTGCACGTGTGTTTAAAAAAAAAGAGAGAGAAGAAAAATAAAATATTTAAACAATAACAATCACCCTGTAATGTGTGTGTGTGGATATGCTGATGGTGGGTGGCATTAGTGTAACATAGCAGTGCTCTGCCAGTGACTCCTGGCTGAGCCCCTCGCACTCACTTCAGAGGGGAACACCAGGCCACAAGCACACTTTCTCCTCTCTCACACACACACACACACGTGCACGCACAACAGAACAGTAATAACTGGAGACAGAGAATGTGAGATTTGAATGAGAAAGGCAGTGATGAAGCAATAAAAGCCTTTTCTGAGCCATGGAGCAGCTCACACACTACCATGCTGCTCCACTCCCGTCCCCCATCACCTTCCACACGTACTGACAGCCCCTCCATAGGGGCACATTGGTGTTATAAACACTGGGTTCCTCTCTACACACACATTTTGAACATAAACATGCACTCAGCATAGCTCCTGTAAAAAGGTTGGCTTTCATGCCTGAATAATTTGTATTGAAACCTAGATTTATGTTTTAAAAGCTTTTTTTCCCCTCACATTGTAATGGGAAAAATGCCAAATCAGAATGAGCCTAAAATGTTCTCGTCAGTAAGAATATTGTGACTAAAATGTTCAGTTTCTCTGTTTCATTGATGTAATTTGTACTGATTGATCAGAACAGGCAGCTTTTGAAGGAAAAGAAAAAAGGATGTCATTTGCTTAACAGCATTGCCGTGGAAATGAGTAAATATTTAGGTGCTGTTTAAGTCATTTGAAACTTCAGACCATTTACTGCCAGTAACCTTCTGCTTTATTTATTGTTTTCATTCAAGTTTCATCCAGAGCCTGTCACAATATTTCTACTATGAAATGAAATTTTTCTTCCCATGCAGCCATGTTTACTGTACTGATAGAAACCCTTTTTTCTCTCTTTGTTTTCACATCAACTGCAGAATGCAGTCCGGCATAATCTTAGTCTTCACAAGTGTTTTGTGCGAGTAGAAAACGTAAAAGGGGCTGTGTGGACAGTCGACGAAATAGAGTTCCAAAAGAGACGGCCTCAAAAGATCAGTGGGTAGGTTTGGCCTTGTTGAGCCCTGCCTAGCGTCTGTCTCACCGTTGACTGATGGGAAGAGGCTGCTGCTGCTGCTGCTGCTGCTGCTGCTCCATCTCCATTGTCTGTGTGCCATACCATCCAAAGTCCCTGCTTGCTTTGGCGTGCCCCCCCCCCCTCCTTCATGCTTTTAGAAGCCTTTCGGTGATGCCTCATAACCCACAATGGCTTATTTTCATTTTGATCCTTACCCTCTCCCCTCCTCCCTGTGTCTGTGTGTCTGTCCGTCCCCTGTCTGTCCTGTCGATCACTGCATCTGCATCTGGCTGTCACCTCCCTCCACCCGCTGGTTTGCTTTCCCAGGGTGCCATTCGCACCAACCTCTCCCTGCATAAGTGCTTTGTGAGAGTAGAGGATGAGTTTGGGTCCTTTTGGACTGTTGATGATGAGGAGTTTAAGCGCGGTCGCCACATACAGCGAGGCCGCCCTCGGAAATACGCCGTTGATGAGAACTTTGACGAGCTGCTCGTACAGTAAGCACTTCCGCCTGCCCTGCAAACTCCAGTGGTCCCCGCCCCACTTGCATGCCTCCCCTCCCTCTCAATGTTGCCATCATGCTTTTTGTGTTAAGCCTCGCCATCCATCACGCTTTC
>VUQK01001117.1:23818-45094 GCA_015106715.1 Bujurquina vittata | reverse complement strand
AGGTTGTAGCATGCCCCCCGAACAAGGATGAAACTTTACTGATGGTTTTAGGCGTTTTTATTGAGCTACGACCGTGCACCATAGCCGTCTCAAACGATGCGCAACCAAACAACCAATCAACCACCGTAAGAGCTGCAAAACACACAAAATACAGTCTTACATTTATGCATATGTACATAAACAACAAGCGAAAATGCTTCTATACTCTAATCTTATCACTATTTTCACCTTTTGCCTCTTCGGAGGGACTGCAAGAAAGAAGCTTATGCAAATATAAGCAGGATGAACCGTGTCACCGTGTCCATTGCATTGTAGCGTAAACAAACTATATACACATTCCGACCACTGCGCTAAACAGGAAGTGCCCTTCAAAATAAAAGCCCATACCCGAAAGCCTGTAAATTTGAACAGTTTACAAAAAGTAAAACTACACTCACCTTGCTGCAATAAAATATGCTTATGGTTATTTACAGGTTGTCTAACCCTAACTGAAGCGGGGAGTAGTTTTGAGGAAGAAAAATGGTACTGGTAATGGTACTGTGAAGTGAAATCAATTGATTGGGACTAAACACCTGTGTAGCTTTAAGAAAACCATCTATTAGTGAGGTTAATTGCAAAAAAAAGCTTCAGTTAGTTAGGGCGCATATATTTTTCCACTGGAGCAGTGGAAAAAAGGTCATGTGGTCTGTCTGGATTTACCCTGTTCCAGGGTGATGGGTACATTAGGGTAACAAGAGAGGTGGATGAAGTGACTTACTCATCGTGCCTGGTGCAAGCCAGGTGCTGTGAGCCGGTGTTACTTCATTTGGTCAGTTTGAGCAGTGTTATGTGTCCAAAATGTGAGGTCCGGTGACTACCTCAATCTACTGAGTGACCAGGCTTTTCCATTAATGGAATTTTTTCTTACCTAATGGCACAGGCATGTTCCAAGATGACAATCCCAGGATTCATCTGCCTCAAATTGTGAAAGAATAGTTCAAGGATCATAAGATATGATTTGCACTGGATTGGTCACTACAGAGTCCAGACTCTCAGGATATGCTGGAGAATACTTTATACAGTGGTTTCAACCCTCCCAACATCAATATATAGGAGCTCAGTGGAAAAATTTTTTTAACTAGGTGGATGCAAATGTTGTGGCGCTGTATACGTTTATCAAAGTATTATCAAATCTAAAGATAGTCCAATAGTGTTTGACTTTTTTTTTTCTTTTTTTTTTTGCTGGGCAGCGTCATTGTCAGTATGTGCAGTCCACCTCATTACTGGTATCCATCTCTTTTGCTTAGTGCATTTTTGGACCTACAACAGCTTCTAGCAAACCTGAAAAAGATAAGCATGCTTTTGGGATTCAGACCAATTGAGTAGAGTCTTCTCTCTCTTTTTAGCTGCACAGTCTGCCATCTTGAACAGAACTATCAGCAAAATACTGAAAAGCGAGAAACCAGATAAGAAGGTAAGTGTCACACGAGTGTTGGCTGTGATTCACACATTATAATTTTGTACATTAAAGCTTCTACTTTGGAAATATGCCTACTGAAAATCATGCAAACAGATATCTCATTCTCTTGTTTATAGTACGATGGGTACACTTCGTGTCCGTTGGTCACAAGCTATAACACAGTAATCCTGGCAGAGTTCGACTATAATGGGCAACCACTGGAAACGTTCCCCATCAACCAAGCCAAAGAGAGACGAATAATGTATCACATGAAAGCAGATGTGATGCCTCACCTCTATTGGCATGGACTTCTCCGGTATGTTTAGTTAATTAATAGCATTAGTTTGTGGCAGTGAACCCTTTCCACAGCACCTGGAACAACAGCTTTGTCTATATTTCTCTAACAGGGGGCTGTGGGGTGGACCAGGACCTTACAGGAAAATCATGCATCTTGGGATGAAATGAAACTTCATCATTGGATCCGGAAGAAAATTCATCACATCAGTATCTCTAAAAGGGTGGTCACACACATGGATAGGGCAGTAATGTGAATGTTTTTAACGGTATAATTAATCAGTCTCAGAAGTTGGATGAAGTTGGAGTGATTTTTTTTTTTTTTAAATATCAAAACTAGCATTTAACTAGTTTTCTTTTGATATTACTGCGGAATTAAATGGCTGTGATGATGGAGATGGTCAAAACTATCTGTAGTTGAGTTTTTTGGTACTTCTGACAACACAGTGGATTACTGATAGTGATGCTTTCATAAGGGAGCAATGAGATTTGTATTAGGGCCCAGAAACAAAAGTTTGTAGACTATTGTTATTCCACACCAATGTGGCAGGGTATAAAATTGAAAATGCATAGGCAAATCTAGACTGGATCATTTCAGTTTCCTCAGATTGTCTCTGCTGGGTTAGATACGTAGTCTTTTTGGTCAAGATTTATACAGTAAACTGACTCCACAGCCCTTGCCATAATACCTGAGGGTATTATGTTAATAGTAGCCATTAAGCACATTATACAAATATTATTTTTCCCCAGATTTCTACACTTAAAATTTTGTACATTGAATTCCACCAATCATGTGTAAGATGTGTCATCATGTAAGGATTTAAAGTGTTCAGCTTTATTCAGACACTGTTTTAATCTAATCATCTAATCTAATCAAGCTATGAAATAATGTGTAAGAGTTGTCGTTTGCTGTACTTGAGCATTAATACACAGAAGTGCTTTTTCTTATATTTAGACCTCAGTGGAGAAGAACATGGTGATTGTACGCAGTGATTATTTTTGTATCACTTCTCTACTGAGGTGTACAGTAAACATCTTGGTGGCTATGCAGTCAATGCTAACCTCATTGTATTTAAACAAGACTATAGAAGACCAGCCTATAATCATTAAAATGACTGAAACTTATAAACCTCATGTCAAGAATGTTATTGAAGTAAAATATGAAACCTCGCATATGAATTGTGGATTTGTCATATTCACATCAAATAGCACAATTACAAAATTAAATTTTAATATACAGGTTTCATTTAAAATTAATCCAGGACATTAATAAATTTGTCTTTGGGTTATTTTGCGAAACTGTCATGGTAGGGCTAGGCCATATATCATTCAAGATAATACCGGTAAAAAAAATTTTGCCCGGGAAAATAAATTATATCATAATATGCTAATTTCATGGCGTAAATATGTCACCCCACCATGCAGCGGATTATGCTCACGTGGGTCATGCAGTGTTGCCAATTTAGTGACTTTGTTGCTAGGCTTTTCCCCCCTAGCGACAAATGTAACTAGTTTTTCCAGTGACGTCAGAGTTCTGGAACACTGAAATCATCCGCTCTTGCCATGTTACGCTTCGGCGTCGCTCGGACCCCCAAGAGTACCTGGCTGTTGGGGTGTACCGTAAGTCACATGACCTTAATGACGGAAGTGAGTCTTTTTCATGTGTTGACACGTAGGCGCCGCATTGAGCAGGTGGACCCGTTGCTGTAATACGTCGGTGCATATGTCTGGATTTACTGAGCTAGCGAGAAACTTTTTGAAGGATGGAATTTTGTTCAGTCTGTTTACATGTTTTATTACTTGCACAGAGTACTGGCTATACAGGAGTACACACAGAAGGAAGTACTTTGGTGAAGTCTACTTCACTGCAGACTTTTTTAAAGAACAAGTCAGCCTTTTGCTGTTTTTGCTCAGTATCTTTGCTGTTTAAATTTTAATAGCAGAGCTGTGAGTGTTTTCTTATGGAGGGCAAAAACACCACAATCCGATATGTGGGTCACTATGAAAGCTGTAGTAGGAAGTGCGCTCTTTTGCACCTCCTAGTCAATTAACTACATGAACAGTTTTCAAGCAGTGGCAGACCAAAATTTCAAAGGCACACTTGTGGAAAATTACCTATATGTCCTCTGAAATATTATTGGTTATTGGATGAAGACACTTTTGATAGCACATTTGCAGCATCTGGATCATCTCAATTACACCTACAATGAAGTTAGTTGTAGTTAGAATTTGTTTTACTTAATCGCTGTCAATCGGGGTATGATGTGTACTAGTATAATACGTTTAAAACTTGTTACTGTGCTTTTGCATATGTATTCAGACAGACAATTTATTGCACTCTCTAATGTCAATGATCATCACTAGGATACTTCTTATTGCAACCAGGCAGCACATATCAGTGTAGTGAGAAATCATTTGAGTATTTATGTTCATGACCACCTTCCCAGCAGGGGTAAATGTCACTGAGTTGTTAAAAACAAAACAAAAAGTCTTTAACTTGCAGCAACGTTTGAATATCGTCAGAGATTTTAGGGTTTAATTCATGTTCACAGTTGATTGTTTCCCTCTGAATTTTTCTAACACCGGATAACCTGAATTTGACTAAAAACTGATGATGCTTTTAGTCAAACCACACAGTATAATCTGACTTTTTTCTGCAAGTTTTTTTTTTTAAATAATTAAAACTCCTGAACAACCTTGGACAATGACGGGCAAAAATATACCAAATCCTTCACAATCTACTGAACTAATGCAGAGAGAGAGCAGTTTGCGGATTCTTATAGTCACACAATAGTACCAGTAGGGATAAAGTGCAATAGAGAGCCCGGGTCCAGCTGCGCACATACTAAAGCCATTTTCCTGTTGATTGCGCTCTCCGCCACGTTGGTTCCCTTACGTGTGTGTCACATTCTTCTGCGCACCGCGACGTTCTGTTTGTGATGAGGCGGGAAATGGCGTCCGCAGACATGGTTGTTCTGTAACTAGCTTACCGAGCGACGGACACAGCTAGCGGCAACAACCACGGCCCGATCTCAATCGGTGCCTGCCCCGGTCGCGGCCGAGAGCTGACAACGCTGCGGCACGTTTTGAAGAGCTTCCTAGATCATCGGTAAGCATCGAACAACGTCAACATGTAAACAAAAAGGTTTGCCCCCGCAAAAGCCCGACTCCTGCTAGCTAGCGGCTAACGCTGGTTACTGAAGGGGGCGTAGTCTCAATAGTTAAGGCAGCGAACAAAATGACGCGTTAGCCAAGGTGAAGTTAGCCTTAATTAGCTTTATTTGGCTGAATAATTAGAGGATATTTTGCATGTTACACGTAGATATGTTAGGGACACACGAGACGTGCTTTTGGAAACGAAGGGAGTAATGTCATGAGATGGCTCTTGCTGCCTTTGGCGTTTTGTTAGCTTGTAAGCTAACTGTAGCTTGGTTAACGCTAGCTACGGAATCCACTGACAGGCAGCGTCTGGTTGATGTTAGCATTAACAGCAGATCTGTTGGGCCCACAAGTGTCATTTATGACCACGTAAAGTCGGCGTTCCGCTAACAAATGTGGGACACCGGCCTCAAAGCGGTGTTCTATGCGTAGGGTTGATGCTAAATATCAGCAATCGGCTAGTGTTAGCGGTGGCTGACGGCGTTGGCGTTTACGCAGCCCGTCTGATGTTACATAACAGTCAGCAGTACTGTTTGCTGTCAGATCTCAGTCAGCAGCTACTGAATAAACATATCACAAAGCCTCTTCTCTAAACACCAGCTGAACTCGAATAACCCGAAAGCTTCATATTTATTCTTCAACTTTTCGTGTTAATCACGTGAGCCGCCCACTCCGCTGACCTGTCCGGTTTTCGCGCATTTTTGTTTTGGTAACTTTTACTTTCCTCTATGTGCTTGTGGAGTGGCTGTGACAACTAAAAAAGAAAAAGGTATGCGTTTTGTCTTAACTAATTTGTAGAGCTTCCTAAATATAGACTAGATTGGTGAAGTATAAAATCCATAAATCATGGGTTTTGTTGTACAGCTATGGCAGGCAAATGTAGAAGCGGATCGATTACTGTTTCTGTGTAGGGAGACAGAAAGAGGATGTGAAAACTGTAAACACAAATAAACGTTACAACTTTAGGAACTTGCTTCTTTGCAAGCGTAAACCAGAACCATACGCACTCATGTCTTCATTTACACTGTGCATGTGACTTGTATTTATGCATATTTCATCTAACACAAATTTGCATTACAGAAACATTGATGATATTATGAGTTTGAGGAAGTTAGGCAATAAAGGGCTGTTAGGTAGAGCCTTAAAAAATGACCCTTGTAATAGAATATTTTTTGTTAATTTAATGTTCAAGTGCATAGTTTTTTTTGTTTTGTTTTTAAAATAATCAAATAAGGTAAAGCAGAGTCCTAGCCTTTGCCATACTTGCATAGTAACGCCTACCATTTCTAAGCCAGGAAAAACCCTGACATAGTTTGTCTTCCGAAGAGAGAAGTTATTATATCCTGCTAAGCACAAGTCCTTGTTGTGTTTAGAAATGTTTGCTTTGTGTTTATGTAAAAATGCCGATCTTGCTTCATGCTGGCTGCCCAGTAGAACTGAAAGTATACCAGTATTTTTAGGAAAATTAGTTGTAGAGGAGCATGTGCAATTTTCTATTGTTTCTGACCATTTGATAAATAACTTTTTTTGATTCTCAGGTAAATTGAACCACACTTTAATAAATAAAGGTTGATAATTTTAATGACATTCCAGATGATTTTTCCTTGGGGGGAAGTTTTTTCTTTTGTCTTTTTTTTTTAAATTATGCTCATTTACTTAAGCATAATCTACATATTTGGTCAGAAATAATGAGGAAATGCAATGATTTCTGTCAAAAAGGTAAAGTTGACTCATTTTCTTTACCGTTTATGGACAGATCATACGTACTGTTGTCTGTCAACCCCCTGAGTGAGGAAATACCCTGATGTCCTGTAGTTGCTGTGTTGTACTCGAGGTGTTAAGATGCACAGACATTTTCAGATTCCTTTATTATGATTGTAATTAACCACTTACTTACACTCAATATTGGGGGAAAAATGTTCCTGTAAATTATGTTCTGGAACTGTGATAATATAATGTACTGTGTAATATAATGTACTTTCCTCCACATTTTCCCTCGTCAGATTTTTCTATGTGACGGCGGTGCATGATGAAGCTGAGAGTGCGTAAAGCTCCTCAGCAGTCAAACATAGGCCATCAAACCCACCCATCCCAGGCCAAACGGAAACACTGTGAAGTGGAGCCATCAACAGTGAGAGGTCGAAACAAAATGCAGAAGAATGAAACAGGCCTGTTCTCCACTATCAAGAAATTCATCCGTGGAAATGCAGTCAAGGTACAGGCACAGCTTTTTTTATTTTATGTGCTTTAATGTAATAGTAGGCCACAGGAATACGTGCACCTACTTTAAAAAAACAAAGCAGTGCCTAAGGCTCTACTCTATGTGATGTGATGCTCTTGGGAGTATTTTTAGAGACTGAAAGGACAGGTTCACAATTATTTTACCTGTCTCAAACAGCTGTTTTCCATGTAGTAATTCTAAAGATGAATATTTGAACTGTAAGAAGGAAAAAAAATGCATTGGAAGGTGCTCACTTCATTTGTCTCAGAGTGCCAAAACCACCTATTTGGAATATTGTTGTTTTTCTCAGACTAGGCATTATAACACAAGCACAGTGTTTCATGTTATTTATGCATGTGTCAACCTTAATAAACACATGCACCAATGCCTCCTGAGGAGTACAGTGTGAAGGAAGTTCAACACAGCTAGGTTTTCCTTGTGTTAGCTGGCTTAGCAAAACCTAAAGTCCCATTCATAGATAAACTCATGCTTTCTGCTCCAGGGTCTGTGCATGCTCATACAAAAGGGTGTGTTTGCCCACGTCATTTGATTCTTCTGCAGAAAATGGATCAATTTAGCAGCGCCTTCTCCAATCAGACAATATCAGAGGAACAGATGCTAGAGCTGTTTATAAAAAAAAAGAAGTAAAAATATTACAGTAAAATGCAACACTGCGGCTGCAAAAATTCAAAGAGTAATGCTTCAGAAAATTGTTAATCTTCTGAATTCATGATCATCATAAGCTCATCGAGCGGTAAAATAAATATATTAATGTGTGTGCTGGGTTTTTTTTTGTTTTTATTTCTAACCTGGCAGCTGCACGTTAGAGTTCTGAAACTTTAAAATGCATCAATTTAAACATTAGAGGTTGTTCAGTGTTCAGACATGGAAATCACTTTAGTTTGCCACCAGATTAAAGTGAAATAAATTTTACTGACTGCAATCAATTTTATAATCACTGTTCTAGTAGCTGGAGTTTCAGCAACATCAAACAGGCTAAGCATTAAAACATGTAGACAATTTCCCAGTTGAGTGCATGGAAATACAGTGACAATGTGACTTCACTTTAAAATAGGGCTTCACATAGTGGTGTTAGCAGGGTATGACTTAACAAGTTGCGTATATGAAAACATGTTTTTTTTCATCAGAGAATCGCACCTCAAGCATACTGTAAATAAATGTCTTAGTGAAAACGTGGCACTTCCAGGCAATTTTTTGGCAAAACTGCTCCCGAACAGATTGCGTTCAGCACAAGTTACCACAGTGATGTAGCCAGGTTAAAATAGAGCCAGTTTTGTGAAGCATAAGCATAGCTCGCTAACCCATTAATATTAGCTCATAGTTAACCCCTCAGATTCTTGTTGACCAATTTCAAAGCAAATTTCCTTTTTATTTTTGTGATATTAATTTACTGTGTATAATTAAATGGTAACTGTAGCAGATTAACAGAAATAGTACAGGTGATGTGCATTCCTTTAGAAATCACCATTTAACCTAACATGCATGTCTTTCGACTGTGCTGGAGGGCCCTGAGACAACCCACACAGAAAGAACACAGAAAGGCCCCAGCAGACTAGTAGATTCAAACCTAGAACCTTCTTTTTATGTGGTGACGGCATTAACCACTGCGTTCCTTTTAAACAGACCCCAAATTTGAAACAAATGCCATCACATGCATGCAAAACATGCACAATAAGAAACTAAACATGTATCTTCTCTAGTGATGTCATGGCAACTGCTATCAATGTTGCAGCACTGCTAATTATATTTCTCATTTCAACATGGTAAATATTTCCACACTGGAAGAGTAAAAGCTGTTGAAAAATTGAAATGATGTAAATTTGTAGCCTTGGCTGTTTTTTTTTTTGTTTTTTTTGTGTGTGTGTGTGTGTTTCTTTTTAGGTGGAGCAGGATATTCCTGCCAAGAGGAGTCGTATTGATTGCAATCCCGACAGTGATCTCATTACTTCAACACCACAGACTAGAGGTCTTTCCAACAAATCCGTGTCCAGAGTTTGCCGGAAAAGTCAGAATAAAGGTATCACAGGCCAGTCTGTAGTAGTAGATTATATGCCTTTTATGTACATACTGCAGTTTACTGGTTCTCAGACTTCCGAAGCCAGAAAATTTTACAATAGCATCAGCAAATTAAAATCATATTTGTCCAGCTTTCACTCCATATTTTCCCTCTAGTCATCTGTGCCACACCTGCTGTGGTTCTATGCCCCTCAGGTTAAAAACCACTGCTGTAGTCAGATGCAGAAACACAGAAAGCAACACAGTGTATTTTTGTTTGCAGGCTGTAAGCATTTGTTGTCTTTTTTTTTAAATTTTATTTTAATTAAATAATTTTTTTTAAAGACACAATGACCTGCCACAGTAAACCAATTAAACCAAATGGTAAACTGGAGGCCCCTGTTGACCCAACGAGCAGCCCACCGCGCACCACCCTGCTTGGAACCATCTTCTCGCCGGTCTTCAACTTTTTCTCACCAGCAACTAAAACTGGTAAGAAAACAAGTCCATGGGTATTTGGTAGCTGATTTTAAGTCCAGTTATATTTGAACGTCATAAACTGCAGGGTTTTTTTCTAAAGAATTTGCCATGTGTGACTGAAACCTGCATCTCTTATTACTGTGAATGCTTTCAAATCTCCAACTAAGTGGGAGACTTCAAATTCTTCATCTGAAAATTTTCTCTTTAAACTGCCAGTGTGTCCACAGTATTCATCATTTTACCATCAAAATGTAGAGCTTCCCTTCTAATTTCAAACAATGTGTCTCTCATCTCTGACAAATATACACTTTTTAAATTGTGACAGCAGAGGGAGTACCCTCCAACTCCTCCATTAAGGTCCATAGTAATTTTAGGGAGTCGATTATGTCAAAAACCGAAAAGAGCCCCCTTTTTTTAAAACTGCTCCCATGACTACATTTTTGATCCCAGGAAAGTGAACAAATGCACCACTGGTTAGAGCAGGTCCTTGTGACGGTCACAATTCAAAAATCATTTTGATAGGATCTATGGATTTTGATTTAGAAGCAGTTGCTCGACAGGTTTGCAGAGGCAAATTTAACATTTTTGGCCCAGAGTGCATGCATTTCAGCAGTTGGACACACACACAAGTTTCAGCACTCCTGCAGTTCACCTGGCAGCTTTAAGCAGCTGTTTTCAGTTGGTAGTTTGTTAAACTGGGATTCACACTCAGCTTGGTTCTGTTCCGCTTCCATCCTTCCGCATTCATTTCATTTCTTCATTTTCAGCAAATCAAGTTCATTTAAGCTCCTTTCTTGACAATTTTAGCTGTTTTGCATTTCAAATTCTTCAGCTGTTTAAGCTCTATTAGCCAATCAAGTTTCTCTTTGGAGCTGAAATGCCAAGAAATGCTCCAATCTGTCAGCTTTTAGCATTCACAGTGCATTATGCTCTGGAAATGCTTTTTTTAAACTTTGTATTCCCTCTTTTAAGCTACTCCTGGCTCCGATTCTCCCGGCCAAGCCATGGAAGCAGAGGAAATCATGAAACAGCTGGACATCGAGCAGGCTGAGGAGATGCCGAGCAGCACACTCACATCCACAGAGGGCATCACTCCATGTCACACTGCTCCGATGTTACCACAGAGGCTCCACATTACCTCCGATACAACCATTGAAGAAGGAGAGATCGTCACTGAAACTGACATGCCCCCATTAACAGGTGCAACCACTCACACTAGGCCTAAACCTCACATAAACAGCTTATGTGAGTTGTTTGGAATGTAACAGTAGAAGCTGTTTCTCAGGATCATTGCATTTTTAATTTCTGTTGAATCTTTGTGTCTTGTCAGCTCCTGGGTGTATGCCAGATGGCAGCTACCCACACTCATTACCCTCAGTTCCAGCAGAACCCTCATACGATGAGGACTGGGAAGTTTTTGACCCGTAAGTTAATCAAATTTAGCACTTTTTCAAAAAAAGCAAACTAAATATTATAATTCCTTTCAATAGATTTTTGCCTAAGAATAGACTAATGACTGCTACTGCATAGTGATTGAATGTAAGTCTGCACTTTGGTCAGTAAACCCTGTTTGTGTTGAGTTGTGTGTTGTGATTCCACTTGAAATCACATCCAAGGTGACTTTGCGTTCTGGTGTTGAGCTTGTTGTAATGTGAGACTTTCAGCCACCAGATGGCAACAAGAAAACACTTTAAGCCTGTGGATGATCACTGAGGATATTTTTACTCTTCTTTTGATGCCACAGTGAAGATAAAACATTAGCGCTTTATTTTATTTTTATCAGACCTCTGTAGTATTAATATTGAACCTTTTTTTTTGTCAAAGGTTAAACTGGTACATTTAAATGGTTTTCGATTATTGATAATTTTCCTTTTGGTTTCTCTAAATTCTAAGGTACTTCTTCATCAAACATGTGCCTCCGCTGACAGAAGAGCAGTTAACGCGCAAACCGGCATTACCTTTAAAAACACGCAGCACACCAGAGTTTTCTCTTGTCCTGGATTTGGTAAGCAGCCAAAGGCTTCTTGTGCTTTCATTTCAAAATAAAAAAAGTATAGAGAGAGAGGTTATTCCCCTATTTCTTTTTTCCCTGCTTCCAGGACGAAACTCTGGTCCATTGTAGTTTGAATGAGCTAGAAGATGCAGCACTGACATTCCCCGTGCTTTTTCAAGATGTAATATATCAGGTAATTATTGGTTTCAAAATCATTCTGCAGTTCACAGGCTTCCCTTTTTCCCCCCCTTGCTTTTCTGCTAAATTCCTCTGTCTTTTCATTTCATTTTTAAAATGTATTTTTTAACCTGCAGGTTTATGTTCGATTGAGGCCCTTTTTCCGAGAGTTTCTTGAGCGCATGTCTCAATTGTATGAGGTGAGAGGCGTCTTTGTTAGAGTGCAGACAGTATTTGTTTAGTCTGGCCTGCTCTCAGATTAAATATTACTCATTTATTGCTCTCCATTAAAATTTCAGATTATTCTCTTCACTGCTTCAAAGAAGGTCTACGCCGACAAGTTGCTCAACATCCTGGATCCGAAAAAACAGTTAGTAAGGTCAGTGGGAATGTGCATCCAAAGATAAACAATGCCTACTTTGTAAAACGTGTGTTAGTTGTAGTGTAAGGGCCAAATAATACAAGTTAATTTAGCAGGATATGGACCTGTATTTAACCAGCTTTGCTCTGAAGATGATCCAAGATAAACATGTAAAATGTGTTGGAGAGGTTAAGGAAGCTGTTTGCTGCTTTCTTAATTTTTAAGTCCCCCCCCCCAAAAAAAAAAGAAACTTCCTTGAAGGTGTGTTTTATAACAAAGGCAGAGGTTGTTTTACAGTGTCCCTTCCAACATGTTTGCTTTCCCAGCAAAGCTGACAGCAGGTTTGCTTTACTGGAAAAACCATAAAGCTCCTTCTCTTCCTCTGCAGCGTCTGTCTTGTAAACAAATCCTCTGAAGATCGGTGATCAGACTCCTAAGCAAAGCTGCTTTTTTGGGGTTTTTTTTGCTGTTGTGTTTGAGACTTTGGTTCAGTTTATCAACGAGCTAACATGGTTGTATGTTGCTCTCCTCTGCAGCCACTGTCTGTGCCTCTCAGGTAGCTTTTTTATCTTTGATGTGTGTTTTTGTGCTGCTTCCCCTTTGTGGAAGCTGCCGCTCCCTTTCCTGTTCAGGTCATAGATAGTACAAAAGATGGACATAGGCACTGGGTGAGAAAAATGAAGCTAATGCAGATGTGCCTTGAACGTGCCTGTCTGAAGTCCACCAGATGGCAGTAGGTGAGGTTGCAAAAAGACTTCTGGTTATATTGAGGTTTTGCAGACGTGACATTATTTGTCCATTAATTCTGGACGTGTTACACTCATGGTGACAGCGTAGGCCCCAGTCACACAGGCCTAGAGCTTGATCCGCCAACCTTTGGCAACTGCCGCTCATGAAAGGAAAATGTGTAGTCCCAATTGGTTTCAGGTAGTTGCTAGAAGCTGACAACAGTCACAAGGAAAATCATTGCTAAAAGCCCGTCAAACAGAATTCCAGACCAGTTACTGGCCTCCTGGCAACAAGCTGTTGATAGGGTAAAATGTGTATTCTCCGACCAGTTGGCATAATCCTCTTTTGTTATGGTTTTGGTCACTAGCGTATTGCTGCAGTTTTAGTTTGCGTGGAAGTGATTGACTTGTTTAAAAACACTGCCGGGCAACTGAGTTGAGGTGAAACTGTGCTTCAAAATAGAAGTTGCACCTTTTGAAATTTGTTGGCTGCATTGCTGAGACACAACTTGTACAGAGGATCCTTCTCTGTTTCTGGTTTGCTTTGCACTTTCAAGCTGTATTATCGCTGGGCTAGTAGTTTTAGTAGTTTTTGCAGACAAACATGAAACACTACAATTCACTGTCATTAGTAATCATTAGTTATTAATCTCTGGCTCTCTTCTACACTGTCTTTTTGTCTTTTCTCACTTCAACCAGTCGTGGCAAATTGCTGCCCCTCCCTGAGCCTGGTTCTGCCAAATATTTCTTCCTGTTAAAAAGGAGATTTTCCTTCCCACTTTCACAGAGTGAAAATTAAACTGTAGCAATCTTCTACCAACCAAAGCAATCACTATGAGGTTTTTGGTGCAGCACCTTCTTTGCAGCCATTTTCACCCATAAACTGCACAGACCACTGTCAACTAGTCAGGGAGTACACATTTTTCCTGAGGAGCTGGTGGCTTTGTCGTGTCCAATATGGCCGACAACTCTTGAGCAACGTGTGTATGACATCACGTGAGAAACTTGAATATCTTCAGTGCTGTATACATTTTCCTGACTTTATTGGCTCAGTCACTAATTTTGGGTCTTTTTGTAAATCTTGGTTATGCTATGTTTCAAAATGGTGCATTGACTGTGGTATAAAAGCTCACACTTGTACCACATTTCCACCGCTGAGGTTCTGGTGCTGGTTCCAATGAACCAGTGAAACGCTTAAGAACAGGCCCGCGTTTCCACCGCGCTTTGCGAACTGATCCTTTATGTATTCGTGTGTGCGGGTCCTCATCTGGACGTGGAAGGCGAAGAGCACAAACATGGGAGAACACGCTGTTGTGCTGCGAACACATTTTACGGTCCATACAAAACTATTCCAGCGTCTGTGTGCGGCACAGAGGTAAACACAGACAGCGATTATGAGCAAGAAGTATGCACTTTACGTCCTTTTATGTGTGATATGAACTTATACAAAGCAGCAAGTTCAGTCTTAGGGCCCAACCTAACTCACAGCCATGCAAATCACATTGCTTTTCTTGTGTAATACACAACTTGCAGTGAAAAAGTAGTAGAAAACTGCTCTGGTTGGTGCCATGCTAACAAGCATAACAGCGTAAGTCGCATGCCCAAAATGATTTTGTCTAGCACTGTACGACGAGTCCCACTTCACTGCCACTGCTCTCCTACCAACCAGTCAAAAACAAAGAATTGGATCTCAACAGTAGCAGAGGAGAAACGTGTTCCAAGTATCATTTATTTAAGATCTGTATTAGAAGATCTATGAGCACACAGACCCTTACACATAAACATACTGTTTACATCATACTGACTCATTCAAGCCCAACCAGAATTACTGATGTGGTCCTCTAACTTTTTGTCAGGGGGTGTCCAGAGTTTCATTAATACCTCATGCTGAAAGTACCATTCACCTCCTTTTCATTCTTTCAAAACACATGTGAAGTTCCTGTTTGATGGCTTGCATTTTTGCATGAAACATTTGGGAATTTCATTTCCTGCTGCCACCTGACTTGTGGCCTCTGGTGAAATGTAGTTATGCTCCTGTTAGGATAATATCAGAGTATAAATATTTTTATGTGTTGTTTAGAGATCCACTATTTGTAAGCATTATTAGCTTCACAAAAGCTGTTCATTTGTTTTTAACAGAAGGCTGAATTAATAACTTAAAGAGAATAAATCTCTCATGCTGCATTTTTCTTTTTCTTTTTTTAGACATAGACTATTTCGTGAGCACTGTGTGTGTGTGCAGGGAAATTACATTAAAGATCTAAACATTCTCGGGCGGGATCTTTCCAAGACTGTAATAATTGACAACTCACCCCAAGCCTTTGCTTATCAGGTAAAGTTCTTACACCAGACAGCCAATTTTAAAAAACAAAACCAAAAAAAAAAAAAAAATGCATTGTTGTCCATGACTTTGTGACAAGTGGATTAAAAACAGATTGTCTCTTTCAGCTTTCCAATGGAATTCCTATTGAGAGCTGGTTTGTGGATAGAAATGACAACGAGCTTCTAAAGCTTATTCCTTTCCTTGAGAAGCTTGTGGAGCTGGTATGTACTTTGACTTTTAAATATTTGCATCTGTGCAGTTAGACCAGTGGAAAACAACCACTGCATCTACCCTTCACCACAGACATTCTCAACTGTGGATGCATAGATGTGGAATTTCTAAGAAGAAACCTATAAATATAAAGACATTTAAGGGGAGGACATTATTAGTATTAGGCAGCTCTGAGACAGCCTGTGTTACTTAATGTTAAATAAAAGCTGGATGAGGATTAAATTTGCCATTTTTTTAGAGCTAAAAATAGGGATCATGTATACAAATATGTGTAAATTATTAAAACAGTCAAAATGTTTCTTATGCTCCTGCTTCTGTTCAATAGCATAAGCATACATGAGTATTAAAAATATATATATATTCAACTTAGCTTCATGTCACCCACTTGTTTCTGATTGGTCTGAGAAAATCACACCAGTGGTGCACATAGGAACAGATACCGGTCCTTGCTGATAGTTTTAGACCTTCTACGGCCCTGTACAGCTCTCCTAGAGTAACTGGTGGTCTCCTGGAATCTCCTCCATGCTCTTGAGACTTTGTTGGGGGACACACAAACCGTCTAGCAATGTCACGTATTGATGTGCCATCCTGGAGGAGTTGGACTACCTGTGCAACCTCTGTAGGATCCAGGTATCACCTTATGCTACCAGTAGTGACACTGACCCTAACCAAATGCAAAAGTAGTTTAATAAAACAAAAAAGATCAGAAGGGAAAAAATGTCCAGCTGTAAAACCATTCCTGTTTAGGAGTTGTCTCATTGTCTCTCTAGTTCACCTGTTAATTTCATTAACACTCTGCTCCTTAACTGGCCAGATCAATATCCCAGAAGTTTAACTGACTTGATGCTGAACTCTGATTTTAAAAAGTGTTCCTTTTTATTTATTTATTTTCGATTGGCTGCAAGTTGTAGCCTAACTCTTGGTTAGTGGACAGCTGTCACTGGCTTAATTTGGTGCTAAGTTTAGTTTTGTAGCTAACACATCTAATAACAAAAAAGGGAAGTGTCAGTGCAGTCAGTACCATGCTTTAGCTGTGTAAGTATAGAAACTCAGATCAGCAGAAAGAGAAGAGCTGAGAGGAACTGCAACCAAAATGGCAGCAGCACGTTAATGTTTGGGCTGCTACACATTAGTACGTAAGGTGTAAGGTGAGTGAGATAAATGACAAAATTACAACAGAAAATGTTCACGACAACTTGAACGACAGCATTAATGAACACCCCAAGGGAAAAGATGAGGAATTAAGGAGTTTGGAAATATTTTGGCTATTTAAAGTCTGATAAAGAAGCGGCACGTTTCCACAAAAGGCGGCTGACACCATGACCGAGACACGATGCCAGTAAGCACAGTTGAAAATGTCAAATTTAAACAGCTGATTAAAGAGACCTTAGCAACTCTGCGGCATAAATGATTGTCTGACAGCTCTTTCCCAGCCACACACGGAGTGTGGCGAGACAGCTGAACAGCCGGACTGGCGGTTGCACATCTGATCCGTATGAGCCTCACTGCCCACTTCACTGAGACAGTACTGCACTTCATGAGCCTTTTGTTCCCCGTGAAGCATAAGCGGACCACAGTTGTCAAACTGGTTCTTCGTTTACATTTGAAAGCTTCTTGAATTTGAACTGAGGATATATACAAAATCTGTTTCCCAAACATTTTAAAACAATTTATTTCTACACAAAAATAAAAGTATAGATGTATTTTTGAGATTTTACTTTTTCTTTGACCACATAGTTTGTTTTATTTGGTTATTTGGTGCATTCAGTCAATGTTTCCTGGTTTTAAAAAACTGAGCCCTGTCCTGTTTACCTACAGAGAAGACATTCTGAACACGTGATCAACTTGAACGACAATTTAAAAAGTTTAAAATCTTAGTTTTAAAAATCAATTCCACCTTTTTTTGTCTGTCACAGAATGAAGACGTCAGGCCGCACATCCGTGAGCGGTTTCGTTTGCACGACCTCCTTCCTCCAGACTGAGTTGCCAATGTCCATCTGTCAAGATCGCAGTGGAAGATGGAGGAAAAGAAGAAAAATAAATGGACTCAAAGAAGGATGTGTTCAACGGATTTCTCTTTGCGTACACGACATTGCCATTATTATAATTTTTTTTTAAGTCATGGAAAAAACAAAAGAAAATTATGTTTGAGTCCAAAAGTCTTGGATGTTTTTCTACACACACTCAGAACGGAGGTTTCTTAGCTCATTTGCTTTCAGTGCGACCTTGCAGACGGCCTCCTCGAAGGTATTTTGTCATTTAAAAACCGTTTTTGGATTGACAAAACTGAATGTCTCACAGTGTTGGATTCTATGGACCTTGTTGGTTTCATCCTGACCTCCAATGGCCAGTCAAACCTGTAAAATATTCACTCTATTTACCTGTAAATATATGTACATAATTTTTTTTTCTTTGAGGTTTTTAAGTCATTTTATTTTCACTTCAGATTTTAGTATGTACTCTTGACTTTTTTTTTTAAACTGATAAAATGTTGTGTTTTGTTTGAACTTGTTGATAAGCAGCTGCTTTTCTGTTGTATGCCTGCATTATTCCTGTGACGCTTTACTCCATTACATGCAGTCGTCTGTTATAAGGTGCAGTTGGTTTTTTTTTTTTTTAAAAAAAAGAAAAAGAAGACTCTTTGGGAGAAAAAGGTTCCTGAAATATTTTAAAGCTATAAAATGTACTCGAGACTAGGGTCTCAAATGAATACAAAGCCATAATGGCACAATCTTAATTTTGGAGATTTGTATTTGATCGTCCTCTTTGAAGGGGGGGGGGGGGTTCAGGCATCTTGCACTTTGACATCCAGCCCTTTGTAAGTTGATGTAAACTCTTGTCACTTTTCTACACGGGTGTGTATCGCCTAAATTTGTTTTGTGGGGGAAAAATTAAATTGTAGCACCAGCAAATTGCCAACATGTTTGAGACGTCTTGTATGTGGGATCTTTGATGTAGGAGTCACGAGTTTTATTGACTTATTGAATGATCACTCCTGGTGTATTCAGTGTTACTCAATGGTTTCCTTGAAAATAAATACATTTTTATACGACACAAGGCTTCCCATCAATAATTAAAACTTCAGATTGTTCAACAGGGTTTTTTTTTTTGTTTTCTGTAAGCTTCAAAATGAAGACAACATGCAGAAAGGGACACATTGGTGCAGAGGATTTAACCGAGGTGAAGATGCTCCTTTGGTTCAGGATAATTTTGATCTTTAGACCAGTGTTATAAAGCTGTGAGATTGGATCAGGTGGAGCCTAGCCCACCCCTTTGAAAGAGCCCCCAGACCTCAAAGGAGAAAGCTTGTTTGTAAGTTGGTCAGCAGCCACATTGTTACCTAGTTTGGACCATGTGGCACAGTCAGAGGTACTGACAGGGACTAGAAAGAGCACATTTCTCCTGTATTGACTTTTCTTTGGCTTCCTGTAAAATCCAGAAACCAGGTCCAATCATAAATTAAAGGTATTTTAGTACCATAGTATCCCAACGGAGCACTTTCCTCATAGATTCCAGCCCTACTTACAGTCCCTTCAGTTTCTAAAAGTGGGGAGCCTTTGGCTATAAAGTTAAAGGAAATTTTGAACTGTCTCACTGTTTAATTTTGCTTCCCTTTACACAGTTATTTGTCAATTAAATTTATGAGGAATGCATTTGGTGATAGACCAGCTAGAACAGCTAGAAATCCTTTGTTTTTAACCTCCTGAGACCTAAACTGCTGTTTGGGATTCATTCTTAATTTCGCCCAGCTATTTGGGTTTTACTTTGACCTGGTAAGTCGAACAGCTACGCAGCATCTTTAAACAGAGCATTAATAAAACATGTCCTCGCATGGAGACCGTGGGTTTTAACACAAAGTGACCGTTGTTTAACAAAGCATAAAAGCCTTTATTGTGCAGAATGAAGTGTAAGGTGTACAAAAGGACACAGGAGGTTAAAATAATGTCATGAGCAGTACTGGTTGAAGTCACTGCATGTCAGTTACAAACCAAATACACTTAGGAAAAAAACAATTTCATTTCACTTCAACTGTAGCCGCTTCATATTTCTTAATATTATAGTTTTATCTTCCTTTGTAAGATTGTTGCTCTGCTGTCAGTAGACCCAGCAAAGCAGAAGTCATTAAATAAATGAGTGTTGTTGCATTGTGATTGTGGGTCTTTTTTTTTTTAATTCAACAAC
Organism: Bujurquina vittata; assembly: GCA_015106715.1. NCBI lineage: Eukaryota > Metazoa > Chordata > Actinopteri > Cichliformes > Cichlidae > Bujurquina > Bujurquina vittata. Next base: position 25,491 of record VUQK01001117.1, on the reverse strand, counting down.
TGAAATAAAACAAGACAAAAACTATTTTTATTTGCAAAACAGCCAATTTAAATGTTTTAGTTGCAGTAGAAACTCCACTCATTTTTTATGATTTACTGAGGACTAACTGTTTGTCAGAAGTCAGATAGAGAAAGGAGATGCAGTAACTAATGAGAATCTCCAGTGTGAGCTGAGACACTCAGTAAAAACAGACATTTTTTATTGGCATGTACACAACCTGTTTTTATTCAGATACAAACCTTATGAGGTGTCCTGATCAGATAACCTGCTCATGTCTGCTTTTGTTCTTTTGAGAAATAGGTCATCACCTGATTGCAGGTGTGCACTGAATTGCCCCTTTCAGAGGTCATGTGACTCCAAATACAAAGGGGGGCAGTCTCTCCACCTTCATCAGACTTATCTATCAGGGTTGAGATGGAAGATTTGTTTCAAAAGAAAATCAAACTGTTGATAGTGTCAAGATAAGATGAGGGGATCCATCCAGTGACACCCGCCTGCCCCCCTGCCCTCATCTATTGGCTGCTGGTGGTGGGAGGAGGCTGTGGCTCATAAATTACAAAGCCTGTGGTGTGACATGCCAGGGACCCAGGGAGATAAAATATGCTGACAGGTGCTCTCACCTCAGGATAACATCAGGCCGATCAATGATGCGGATGCTGTTATTTCTGAGTTCCCTGTTGGGGGCGTTTGGGTCGGAGAAAGCATCCCCTGCGGACTCCCAGCAGCTCCACACTCTCCACTGCCCGCCCTGCGAGCAGATCCACTGCTCATCCCGGCGGGTGCTGAAGCTCCAGTGTAAAGGGGGTATCACGACGGGCGTCTGCGGCTGCTGCCCCGTGTGTGCCAGAACGGAGGGGGAGACCTGCGGGGGGACGTGGGACTATCTGGGGAAGTGCGATGAGGGGCTGGTGTGCGTTTTTCAAGACTCAGCAGCTGACAAACCGGATGCAGAGCGCAAAGGGATCTGCAAAGCAGGTACCCTCGAATGATGACCAGTACGCAGTGCACGTCGGCTCCTTGGGTGACATTTGATCGCTCATGAAATATGATACTGGTTTTGCGTCACCAAAAAAAGATGATCAGTGTAAATAAAAAGATGCTGAGTTTGAATTTTTCTGATTTATTAATATTTATAGCAAAAACATCACGTCAACTTCAGCAATGAGAAGAATGTTTTGTAGGCAAAATGCAACATTTAACTATGAAGTAATGGGCTCGAACTACGAAAACACATAAAATATTCTTTATATTATTGTGTCACTGGAAGTCACTGTAGCGGTGCCGCTGTGGTAAAGGCTGTTTATGAGCTGTGAAGACTGATAGTGTGGTCAAGGCTTTCTTTGAATCAAAGGTTTCTGAGCCATAATTACTCATCTTATCTGTCCCCGATGGAAAGAGGTGTCACCGTTATCGGTGCAGTATCAGAGCCTTTACAGGTCTATTGTGTTTGCTTGCTGCTCACGGATTCTCATTCAGAGTTTGTTTAAATCTGAGCAGTGATTGAACCGCTGGACACGGAGAGCTGCCAGCCGGAGTGCACCAAGGAGTACTGTCAGGCCAACCCTTCTGCAATCTGCTCTGCCAGGTGACCGACTTGAAGTTTTCTTAACCCCCCCCCCCCCCCTCTTTTTTTTTTTTTTTTTTTACTCATTCATTTCCTTAAATATAACAAT
>VUQK01001117.1:6122-23798 GCA_015106715.1 Bujurquina vittata | reverse complement strand
CCCCCAGGGATACCTTCAAGCCAACCCCTCCGCCATCCTCCCCGGCCGGGTAACCGCTTGAAATTTTCTTTCCCCCCCCCCCCTTTTTTTTTGTTTTTCTTAATGCCTCATATGTTGCATTAAAAAAAATAACTAATCTGAATTTCATGCTCTGTAGTTCTGCATCTCTGGAGAAGAAAGAGTGCCAGGGCTCCTGCCAGAACACCTCCTGTTCAAGCTGCCTGCTGCTGAAGCGTCCATCGTGCACGCAGACCTGCGCCCCGTCCGACTCGACCTGCCTGCAGCACTTTGGGAAGTGTGTGCGCAAGCACCTGACTGCACCTCACAGTCCCATATGCCACAACAACCTCCAGGTAGGGGGAGGACCGTTATAGGGGGGGACACCCATCAAATGAATCCTCAAGTTTTCTTTACTCTGAATCCAACTCTGTCTTTTCGTCTCTCTGTAGGGTACCTGCGAGGGGCTCTTTGCGTGTTTGGTCCCGGACTGTCCGAACAGCTGAGAAGAAACCAAGAGGAAAACGTGTGGCACAAAAAGGCAGCTATGTTTAAACTGTGTGAGAATCTGAATCTCCAATCACTATTTTTCTGCAGCAGAAATTGAAGTAAAAACCTGTGTAATGATTTGTATTTTAAATCTGTACTTTCTGTACTGGCTGTGCGCTGTCTGTTTATTTATGAGGATTATGAGGCTGGATTTGCATTATTCCACCTTTTAGTGAGTGATGTGCACTGCTTTATACGAGCTCAGACAGTTCCTATCATTGTTTTTTCCCCACATATTTTCTTGTATATTATATTACCTTCTATGAGACAATAAAGTTTCAATCCTGTACCACATCATGAAAACCCACCTGCTTAGTAAACATATATTTAAATTCTTTCTGTCACGTGAGCAAAATATTAGATTACATCTTAAATTACTAGATTTCACTACCAAATTCAAATTATTACAGTCTTAATCAACCCCACAATGGTCTATAAACAGCAGTAAACAGATGATTCACAATGCTTTACAAATGACCTGCATGGTGTAAAGAGCTATAATACCATTGTATCTTACAATGACACTACCTGTTTGAATACCATATTTAATAATAATAATAATAATAATAATTTTTCCAATATGTTGAGAGCCAGACAAGTAAAATTGCATTTAAAAAATGCTTCCCTTGCTTTTAGTGTGAAGAGGTTCATTCTGAAAACATTCACATTTATATAAACACACATTTATAAACCAGATGATCAACAGGCTGAGACAGAAAATAAGTGCAGTTTCAACAATAGGTATCAGTCAGTAATCTGCCATAAAGTATTATCACCAGCCACTTTATTAGGTACTTTGCTAGTGCTGGGTTGGACCCCTTTTCTCTTCAGATCATCACACTTGCTGTAGATTTGTTGGCTGTCTATTCACAATGTGAATTTCCTGTTCCACCGCATCACAAAGGTGCTCCATTGGGTTGAGAACTGGTGGCTGTGGAGTCCAGTGAACTCATTGTCATGATGTGCTATCCTGCTGGAAGCAGCCATCAGAAGGTGGGTGCACTGTGGTGATGAAGGACATGGTCAGCAACAATACTCAGGTAGGTCGTGGTGTTTAAATGATGCTCAGTTGGTACTAAGGGGGCAAAGTGAGGCAAGAAAATATTCTCAGCACCATTACACCTCGAGCAGCCTGAACCATTCATTCAAAGCAGAATGGATCCATGCTTCCATGTTGACCCCATTTTCTGACCCTATCATGTTGCAGCAGAAATTGAAACTTTTATCAATCTTCTCTGGTTCAGTTTTGGTGAGCATGTGCAATTTGTGATAACTCTTTTTTGCTGTTAGCTGACAGGAGTGGCACTCAGTGTGTGGTCTTCTGATGCTGTACCCCATCTCCTTCAAGGTTCAACATGCATTCAGAGGTGCTCTTTTGCATACCTTGGCTGTAATGAGTGGTTATTTGAGTCGCTGTTGTCTTCATATCAGCTCAAAGCAATCTGGTTGTTCTCCTCTGACCTCTGGCATCAACAAGATATTTTCACCCAGAGAGCTGCAGCTCATTTTCTCTTTTTCAAATTATTCTCTGTAAACCCTAGAGATGGCTGTGTGGGGAAAATCCAAGCAGATCAGCAGTTCCTGAAATACTCAGATCAGCCACGGATAAAATTCACGTCCTCATGCTGATGCTCGATCTGAACTTCAGGAGGTCGTCTTGACCGTGCAAGGTCAAAATGACCTGCTTCACTGATTTGCTGCCATGTGATTAGCTGATTAGATATTTGTGTTAACAAGCAGTTGAACAAATATATCTAATAAAGTAGCTGAAGAGTATTCATTGCAATTTATCTGAAAGCACCAGACCGTACTCTTTGGCAGGCCTGTTCTCGCCTCTACCTGTATGTGAGAGTTTCAGAGCAAATCTTAGCATATAAAGATGCTAAATTAAGATGGTAAATGTTATACATGACTGCAGACCTGCCTTAGGTTCAGATCACTACAATATACTTCTTAAATAGTGAATGTTGAATCATGAGTGCATGAATCCACTACATTAAAAGCAGGTTTTTCTAAAGAAAACTAAGTGAGGCATAAACATTAGAATTGGAATAATATAGGTACACCCTCTCTCTTCTGAATGATTACTTTCTCATTTTGGGAGTTTTTCCTGATTCATCAGTGAGTCCCCTCTACAGCTGCTGCCCCCTTCTCGGTTGATGGTTATTGAATAACAGACACTTTATGAGGCAGCAATAATGAAGCCTGTGCATAAAGGGAATAAAGTGTGGACCAACAATGGGCAGTTTGTTCTGTGACCTTCAAATGTGAGCCATTTCTGATGAACAGAAGCAGTTTATCTGAAGGATTTCGCAAGACAGATTGTTTTTTAACCGAAAAAAAAAATGCCTGCAAAGTGTTTCATCTTCTTTTAAACCTGCTAGTTAGTCGCATCTCTGACATAATGAGACATCAAAATAATATTTGCTGTTTAATTAACCTAGAGACTTGTTTCTCAATAAAGACAGACTCCTGAGAGGCTGAAGGTACTATACTACCCATTACTTATGAATAAATGAAATAACACAAGGATCACAAATGTTTTACCCTGATTTCATTTGTGTCCTTTTACACCGCTGCTCCAAAAAAAAATAGATTCTCTTTTCTACCTTCCTTAAGCCGCCAATACGCACACATCAGCATACCAGGTATCTATTAGGAAAACAGGATCTGCCACCAAAGCAGGCCGCCTCTGTTATCAAACCCATATATCACTCTCACTTTTTTCTTACTGATAAAAGCAGCACAGTTAAAAGAGGACTGTCTGTGTGCCAGCTGTAATAAATGTGCCCCTGTCACAGGTAACCCACGTTTGAATGCAACACAAAGCATGAGAACAACAGAAAGGTTCAGCAGACCGTTATGAAAGAGACGCCTCACTCCAATTCTTCACACTGTTTACGTTAAAGAAACTAATGCTGTCTTTAAGGATACACACTACACTTTGATTTAATGCCATCAGGACACAAAAACATAGCTGAAATTATTTTATGATCATTATAAATTCAATACTGTGCAAGAGTTTTGAGCCACCCATTTTATTTTATTTGCTAGGAAAATAGGTGCAGTGATTTATTGAAATGTGCAAATATACATAGAAATACACTAAGGCAAAAACAGAATTTGTACAATTCTAACAAGCTTGAAAACCAATATTTGGTGTAACCACCCCTATGGTGGGTACTAGGGAGGCCAGTCCTTTGTTTCCCTTGTATGCTTTTACTGCATTGGCAGTGTTTGGGATCATTGTCATGCTAAAAATTGAAGCTGCTGCCAATCAGACACTTTCCAGATGGTATTTGTAAAGTGGATACTTTTCTGTGTTCATAATTCCATCAATTTTGACAAGATCTCCAACACCACTGGCTGAAATGCAGACAAACCACAACAGAGCCTCCACCATGTTTTACAGATGCATGCAAACGCTCACTGTTGTTACTCTCTCCTGACCTCCTCCATAGAAGAAAATTTTACGCCTTTCAAAATGTGTTATGTTTGGCATTTTTTAAATAGATTCAAATAAAGAAGTGAGAACAAATGAAGTGTTTGTGTGACAAGCTGCTAGTAACAAAGTGCCTAAAGCTACACTGGTTTATCCCTTGAGTTAGGCACCTTTTTATGCTTAATGAGTCAAATAATAAGTATTAAATGACTCCTTAATCTAGGCTTTAAAGTTAGTTAAGATTTAAAAACACCCAAATTTATTAATTTCAAAAACACAGATTCCAAGCCAGGTCTTTAAATATTGGGAATTTAAAGTGGAATTTCAGTTCATCATTAATGCCTGAAAAACCGATCAGTTAGTGATAATAAAAGCTCAGTTAACTAGAAATTCAGTGCACTTCAAACCAGAAACAGAAAACAAAACAGGCACTGATTATTTAAACAAGATTACTGTGATTTAAACAAGTAGATTTTCTTTGTTTCCCTGTGGTTGGTAAAACTGTGTCCTCAGAGGACTAAAACAACACAGCAACAGAGATTAGCTACAAACTGATTGTTTACTGAATCATACAAACTCCAGGAGAAACACTGCAACCGTCTGAAAATGAACAGAGATCTTCTTACAGATTTAATTAAAATTAATACACATGATTCTCATAGCTGCTATCTGAAAAGATATGCTCTCTTGAATTAACGGTATGATAACTATATTCTATCATATATTGTAAATAAAGAAAAGAACTATAGGAGAGAGAAAACAGAAGAAAGGTGCATAAAACTGTCTTTTCCCCTCAGGCCTCCAGGAAGGCACTGCAGATTAGAAACATCCAGGCCATCTGTCCTGTTATCGTGTCACCTGAATAGTCTGTTCCAAAAGGACACAAAGGTGTTGGAGTTCAAGGCACCGATGAATATGAGCAGTAGAAGGTAGAGACTCATTATGATGGCAAAATGGTGCCTGAGGAGCCACGAGCGGCTGCGGGAATGCCTGAGGAAGAAAAATGGTGACCATCAGCACAGAACATTGAGCAAACAAACCTCATTGTCAGGATGAAAACAAGCATCCATCTGTTTTCTTCTGCTTATCCTTTTCAGGTTGTCTGTTTTCTTAACTGCTTATGAGTGAGGGTCACAGGGGAGCTGGCACCTTTTTGACATTGGACAAGACAGAGAGTACACCCTGAACCTGGATTCTGTTTTATTTTATTCAAATAGGGATAATGCACATTAACATAACATGACTACTCAGTCATGCTATCCATCTGGCTCTGGGTTTAAGCAGAGATGCCTACACCACTCCTGCCCCAGCCATCTCCTTTTGGTCTTCCAGGGGGACATCGAGGCATTCCCAAGCCAGCCAAGAAACAAAAACTGTCAGCCTATCTGCCTTGAGGTGTAGCATCCGCTTTTGTTTTAACAACAGTCTGTAAACATCTGGGCAGCGAGACCAGTTGCTGAACTTTTGGGAGGAATGCTGTCTCATTCTTGTCTGATACAGGATTCTAGCTGCTCAGCAGTCCTGGGTTTTCCTCATCAAATTATTTGTTTTGTGATGCTATAATGTTTTCAATTCAAGATAGTTCTGGACTGCAGGACAGCCAGTACAGCACCCAGAAAGCTCACCTGCGAAGCCATGCTACTGTAATAGATGCAGTATGCGGTTCAGGATCGTCTTCATGAAATATCCACGGCCTTCCCTGAATAAGACGCCATTAGGATGGGAGCATATGGTACTCTAAACCCTGTTTTTACCTTTCAGCATTGACGGTGATGTGCAAGCTGCTAGTTCCATTGACACCAATGCAGAGGAATCGGTCTCCATGTTTTCCAAAAATAATTTTAAATTTTGATTCATCTGACCTCAGAACAGCTTCCCACTTTGTCTTACTCTGTTTTATGTATCAAAAGGCATTAAACACACACGCGAACATCAAGATTTTTATCCCTAACATGGCTTATGAATGCTTTTAATAATCCATTACACACAAGCAGGAGAGTCTTACCTGGCCAGGTGCTTTCGCTGAGAGTAAACAAGCAGGTACTTGACTCGTAAAAGCTGATTGTTGGTGACTACGAAGTATTTCTGTGGTACATCCCCTCCTTCACTGTTCTTTGCCCTCGAGCGCTGGCGGTCTATGACTTCAGAGTCTGAAACAAAAAATGAGCGGGAGGCTGATTTAGACCAACAAGCAGGCAGAACATTCTTAGATTTATACAGTTAATGCATAATTTTATATCCGATATGAAGGTCTGAAATAAATTCAGGGCAAAATTTCGACAACTTTGTTCCCCATAGTGTGCCGTATCATATGGGAGTTATCCCTGCCATGGTACAGTGTGCAGTATTAGATGGTAGTGAGCCTGTGTGGCCTTTTTTTCATTAAGTCTGACTTTTTGGTTACCATCTAAAAGCTTTTTAGTGGATGTTAATTTGTATACCTGTAGCTGAGAATCAACAGTTTGTGTTACTGAGTTAAATATACCTTTTTTCTTCACTTGGCACTTAACATCTGGATGATCAATGATTTCACACAAGGCGACACAGCTCAGTAGTGGACCTAGGATGCTTTCTCGCCAGCTGCTGCTGTGGGGACTGTAGAGGACAGCCATACTGAGGTCACTAGTGAGGTAGGTCCCCTCTCCAAACACAGAGTTCTGCAAGTGAAAAATGTCCACATAAAGGCAGTATATTGCTCTAATTACCACTCCAGCATCTTCTAAAATGTTCTAAACATGGTCCTAAACATCTATCACTTGATGGAGCTGTATTACAAAAAAAAATGGTATACTGACCTTGTTGAGGTGACAGTGCAGTCCATTGTGAATGATTGAATGAAAGTTCTCCAAGCGGCTCCCGTGGAAAGCATAGAAAACATCTCGTCCTTCCCTTGTCCTCTCAAACCTAGCGTTCATCTGATCAGAGTACTCCAGTTCAAACAGGAAGTCAGGCACAGGTGCAGACATCCCTCCGTTTTCCATCAGACTGCAGAGTTTGGCATACTGGTGAAGATAGGAGAAACACACTGTGAACATAAAAGCGAGTAGTAAAAGACGCTGTGATTTATGCCTCTCCGCCTGTAACATACCTCTTCTTTCTGTAGTGTCTTTATAGCAAAGCTCTTTGAAGACAGAATCCAGTGCGTGAGAGCCAGATGATGATCTCCTTCTCCCGATCGTAGTCTCACCAGCTCTCTCACACCAGGCAACGAGTTCACATCTGCCAGCTAGAGAAGAAAACAATCCTCTCTTTTGATCATATTAACACAACCAGACTCAACTGTCTCTTTTACTTCTTGAAACACCCATCTCTGAAAGTGAGAAACCACTTCTGTCATTAAAGGCTTTGGTTTCGCACTTGGGCATGAAAGAAATTCTGCACAAAGATACAAATCAGTAATATGAACAACATATATGCATAAATATTATTTTAAAATTTTCAGTAAAAAAATACCATGAACTTATGTGTTACACAAAGAGAACCAGACTTTCATTTCTCAGCAGCAATAAGTCTCAGTTAGATTTGATGAGTCAGATAACAGCATCCTATAATTTTAACGAGTCGTTTATAAAGTGGTCCTCGTAAAATCATCAAATACTTCTTTGACTAATACGTGACATGAGGCTACCATTAACAGCCCATTACTGCCACCAAGTGTGTGTATATCATGTTACATTTGATCTGTTTCTATTTTATCTGAAATGTAAATGTAACTGCTATAATTGTTTCAATTATCTTAACTGGCTATACATCAGATAAAAATATTCTTTCTTGCCACTCATTTACCACACAATAGCAGACTTTAAGTGGGAGTGCATTTCACATTTGCTACCTATTAGTTACTGGGTATACTTTTTGTGAAATAGCTATAAATCCATTTTATGCCCTTTTGTTCAGTCTCCCATCCCTCCATATTTCCTTGTGTGTGTGTGCATGCGTGCGTGAATTTTGTTTTTTTTCTGGCTGCCTCATGAGGCTATGTATCATTTTTCATGTTAATGAGCATGTTTGCGTTGGAATAACTCTAGCCAAACCTGGATGATCATTCTGATCAATCAGCTGTCTGGCTGCGGTGCCAGACTATATGAGGTGCTGTTTATGGTGGTTTTGGTGTCCTTGATGCTACCCCCTGAGGCTGTATAAGGCTTGTATGATTAAACTGTGGAGCCTTTAGGTAAGTATATACTTCAATTGGTCTTGGAAGGGCTGGGCCCCATGTGATTTTCTCTGTGCCCAACTATATTTTGATTTATGTTGCTTCTGTAGGTAAGGCCCCACATTAGCTCTTAAAACAGCCCCGCAGATGCTTAAGGCTACCACTGGCAGCATACAATAGAGGATCTTCAAGAGTTTCTGACAGTCACTTCAGTGCTTACCAACTCCTCAAAGTCTTTATTGTCACCACTTAAGTATCGATGAGGGAATGGTCTGAGCAAAGAGTCCCTTTTGTAGCTCTGAGCGGCAGCTACAAAGAGGCTGCAGCGTAGGTCTGCTGCTACAGGGTCTCTTTGCAGGCAGGAGCACACCAGCTCTCTGACTGCTTCAGGTGGCAGCATTCCCAGCACTGTGTACAGAAAGATAAGACAGCACAAGCATTAGTGCAGCCAAGATCTAGGTTATACTTTAAAAGCTCAAAAAACAAACAAAACTCCCTAATGATAACATGATTATAGTCAACAATTACTTACAATATGGATTCATTTACTGATTTTCTTCCTTGATTTATTACCTCATTTTGCATCTTCATCTTAATGCCTTCATATCTGATTTAGTTTTTCCCATCCCACTTTAAGTCTTCAAGAAGCATTCTCCTTATTTTTTATTAATTTACTGATTTATTTTTCCAATGAAGCGGTCATTAATCCTACAACTGTTAGGGCTACTATACTTTATTTCACTCAAATCCTCCCATTGAAAAAGGGATGTTATAATTCAACATTTGGCTTTTTGATGAATACTGTGGCAGTAATCATCTCGCTGCCTTTTTTCTTTTACTTTGAAAGGGGAAACATGTTCTGCTTGGGATGCAAAACCTGACATCCTGGTTTTCTAAACTGGGACATTGGCTAAGCTCAGCTCATCTACTACTTTAGCTTCTGCTAAATTACACTGTGTTGGTTTAATCCAAACTTTTAAGACCAATATTAGGACACAAGTGGAAGTTCAATCACAGCACTGATATTTATCGTTACTGTATCTGATTTCTAATGCCGTGAAAGAAGCGACGTTTGGGTAGCTAACATTAGCTGAAACACTACAAGTGAGCATATCTGTCGCCCTTTAATGAATACAGCTTCGTCGGACTACTGCAGGTCCCTGCAGGTATTGGGAATACATCACTGTGGCATTCATATCTATTAAATTTGACAGACAGAGTTTAGGAATTTAATATTTGCCCTTACCTTCAGTCCTGCTTAACTCATAGCACTGAGGGGAAAGCTAGCGTTAGCTTCAGGCACTGCTGCGTTCAAGCGCAGTTATGCCTTCTGTAAACCATGAACGAAACACATCCGATAGATCAGCAGCTAAAAAAACAAAACAAAAAAACGTGGGACCCGTGCTGTTAAAGAAGTTTGAGACAAAGGCAAAACACACAATTAGATTCGGTATAAACGTCGGTGTATGTTTGGTTTGCTGTTTATAAATTTTCATTCTACTTTCTAGAGTCTAAAATGTCCCAGGACATCTGAAGGCAGCATTCACGACCACATCCAAGCATGGGCTGACAGTCTTTGGCCATGGTTTATTTCTTTATATTTTGTTATACGAATAGGAAATATGTACACCTGTTTAAAATGTGTCAGTATTTAAGGCAAAAAGAGAGTTTGTACTATTCTAACGCACTTGAAAGTCAGTTTGGTGTAACCACCTTTATTCTTCAACACAGCCTGGACTCTCTGAGGCAGCTTTCTTGTCATTTCTTTCAGGAATAGTTATCCAGGCTTCTTAAAGCACATTCAAAGCTCTTCTTTGGATGTTGGTTGCCTTTTATTCACTTTTCTGTCAAGATGTTCCCATCCTGCTTCAATAATGTTGAGGTCTGGGCTCTGGGGAGGCCAATCCATAACTGATAGCATCTATTGTGTGGTTTTCTATCCAGGTATGCTTTTACTGCATTGGCAATGTTGTTTGGGATCATTGTCATGCTGAAAAATGAAGTCGTCATTCAGATACTTTCTAGATGGTACTGCATGCTGAATCAAAATCTGGCAGCACTTTTCTGCATTCATGATTTCATCAATTTTGACCCAGCTCCACTGGCCTGTTGCCACTGATTATTAGTTGTTTCAGAATTTGGCATACCTCAGCCTTTCCTCCCTGTTTTTCTTCCTTAAGAATGGCTTCTTGACAATCACCCTTCCACTGAGACCATTTCTGACGAGGCTTCATTGAAAAGTTGGTTGATCAACTGAAGGATCAGATGCATCTCTCACAGGGGTGCAGCTTTATACTTTCTGAGGTGTATGCGGACTCATTTTATTTACGTGCACTCACACCCACATGCACGCATCCTCTCAAAGTTTACTGTGTTCATGTGTGCAGATCTCACTTATTCATGGACGTATAAAATACAAGACTTCTATTACAGGCTTTCTTCTATAATTTTTATATATTTATAATTTCTATAATTTCTTCCATAATTTATGTTTTATGATTCACTATCTAGTTAAACAAATTATTGCAACTTCCCTTACTTTTCTTGTTATGATCTGTTATATTGTAACTACAGCACAGTTGCAGAACAGTGACCTGTTCTTTTACTCCTAGTAACTTAAGCTAACCTGAGTGTTTAAAAGCCTCCTCTTGATACACTGACATAACTTACAGACCGTCTTTAAACCACTTTGAAAAGTTTTTTTGTCCATTCCGCCATGTTGAATGTGAACATTCTACCTTGTTGTCACTGTTACAATGAACATTCTGCAACGTTTCCACTTTAGATGTGAACATTCTACAATGTTGCCACTGTGGACATGAACATTCTGCCCGGTTGCCATGGTGGAGGAGGTAGAAGAGGTGAGGTGAAGGAGCACAGGGTCGCCTAATCAGCGCCTTGCTTCTGCACATTCTGTTAAATACAGAAAATGCAGACTAGAGAAATCATTTTCCCGCACCGCATCTACTAAATAAATTCTTGTAAGAAAACTAAACATTTCCCGTAGGATAGACTACTGTCTGTTGGTCTTTCCATAGACTTTTTTACATCTGGATGCCCCTCGGGGAACTTCAGCTGTTTAGCCCGATTTCTTAAGAAAAGATGACAGACAGGAGTGAGAAATACTACTGCTTGCCTATAGAACTCACATGCATTTAGGACCATACTGTTTTGCCATATGAGTCTTTCCTGCCTCCCACATGGCATAAGCCAATCCCAATTTCTAACATTAACACATTTTAATGTTGGTTGCAAATACCACTCTCTTAGTGGGTCTGTTTGTTTGTTGCTGCTGAAGCTTCCCCTGTAGGTCAGCAATACATTGTAGAATGAATATGTGCTATGATTAAACTAATCCCTTGGTTTTCTCTGTTACTAATTATAACGATCAAGCCACATGATGGTGGTTTTTGACAATCTGGTATAAAAGTGATCAATAAAACATTTATACTTTACCATCCCATAATAGAGCCATTAGTTACAGCTGATTAAACCTTTAAAATGGTGATTAGTCCATGATGCTGAACATTTTATGTTCTCACCTGCATTTGACTGAACTGAGCATCTTATATTTGAGTGTTCATATATAAATATATATATATGTGTGTGTATGTGTGTGTGTGTGTGTAAATTATGTGTGCACCACTACTACTACTACTACAAAAAATATCCCTAAACGTTGTACATATTTCTTTATACTTCCTATTGAAAAGTGCTCTCTTTATTAAAGGAGCGTATGATAACAGGCAGCCAATCAGGTCAGGTTGTGTAATGCTTCCTCTGATTTTTAGCACTGTGGAGCCATTGGTGAAGGCCTGTAATATTTCTGCTTTCTGATTGGTCGGTTCAGGTCGGCAACAAATCCCATGTTTTTCTCTGGGCCGTGGTCCTACCCGACCGGGTACAGCAAGGCGGCGAGGAGCGGGCGGGGCGGGGTATGTGCGTAAAGAAAAGACCTTACGTCACGTGACCGCCTCTTACTCCCAAACCCATCATTTGAGGAATAACGCGACATTTTCGTCTGATTAGCGCCAGATCCAGTTGTTTTCGCCGCTGTGTTTTAATACAGATGAAATTGTAGGATGCAAGTGAAACGGACGCAGGGATTATAGCGACATTCACGGACTGAACCGGAGGTAGGACACTGCATTTTCATTCATTGCGCTCCAGTTAGAGGGGGAGGGAAAATATTGTATTTTATTTAAAGCTGATTATAACTTCGGTAAAACCTCGAAATGTGTAGCCCAGGCTATTTACTGTGAGGAGTTTGGGCTCCACTTGCTCGACGTCCGGATGAAGAAGCAGCCCCGACTCAGCAGCCTGTCTCAAAGGCTGAAGGACGCTCCTCCATCGCCCGTAATCACAATGCACTGTGTCCCACTGCAGCATCACTGCTGCCAGCCGAATAAAATACACGCTTAAGACAGCCGGAGAGTCACAATGCATACACGCAACCTCAGTCAGACTGTATTTTCGTGGCAGAGAGTGTTTTATCTCTGCCAGAATGTCCTTCAGTCCACCACACATCCACCATTGCATGCACTGCAAATATGATTTTCTAACACAGTCAAATATGGAAGGTGGTTGATCATAGCCTATTAGCAAAGATAAGGAGGTAAACAGACACCGACGCTATGTATAGTCTAGTCTTTAAACTCTGTGGGTCTCTAATATGCCTACTTTGCACCCAAAGGATATACATTTGAGGATCACGACAAGGCCACACTCTGCCTGACGCGCGCATTACACCGCTAAAATATGTGGCCAAGAAAACAGGTTCATCTGGTGCTCTTTTGAAGGCTGGGTACCACTATGGGTACTACCATGGGTCCCCCCTTCCTTCAAATCGTATCAGAATGTAAAAGACTTTTATTGCAGTGATTGTGGCCTGATTGAGCAATGTTCCACTCAATCGTACACTTGTCTGCTGTGCAGTTTGGGTTTCAAGGCAGCTGAGACTGAAGTCTGTGCGCCTGGTTTGCAAGTGGAGGAAAGCATTGAATCATGGCAGGTGAGCTTTCCTTTTCCCCTTCACCCATCTTAACGCACAGTCACCCCATTTGTAAAGGTAAAATAAAGCCTCCCCTGACTCGGTTTCTATATGTGTGGCACTGAGTTATGTCTTTGTGTCCTAGAAAACAACTTCCCCCCCCTTCCTCGCTTCATCCCCCTTAAGCCGTGTTTTTACCAAGACTTCAATGAGATCCCAGACCAACATCGCACCATGTGCAAGAGGCTCTACTATCTTTGGATCTGTGAGTGTACCTGCAGGAAGTGCTTTTTGCTTTGCAGCACAGTTCAAAGTCGTCAGTATTTCCATGCATCTCGCAGTAAGCCATTAACCGGTCTACTCATCCTCCTCCTACTGTGCTACTTTGTTTTACCCAAAATATTATGGGAAATAAAGAGTGCAAACACTCCAGTGCAGCTGGGAAGCCAGACTGACCAGTTTCATGTCACAGAGCCAGATATCCACAGTTTTCATTTGATAAACAGATCTGATTGGTAGAAAATGAATGGCAATTATTTCTGTTATTCATTAACCTTATTTCTTTTCTGTGATTGAAACCACTAATCAGGGAAAACCAGGATTTCTGATGCTATGTACTTTAATGTCCTCTGTTATATTATTACTCACTAATCATTACTATTATCTGAGACCCACCAACTCCACAGTCAGTTATTATCTGTTAATCTAGAACAAAAATCTGTAAATAAGTTGTAAAAGTAGATCACAGCGATGTGTCAAATTGTTACATTCACATGAGCATTATGGTGTGTTTTTTCATTGCCACATAGGTTCTGCTATTTGAAAACAAAAACGTAAGTCTGGTGAAAAGATAGTTTAGTGTACACATTATGTTTGGGACTTGTAGAGTAGAAACAATGTGCTGTGTGTGTGTGTGTTAAATAAATTGTACCTCTACATAATATTTTATTAATGTAGTTTTAACTCTTTAATGTAGGACTGGAAATATGATATTACGTAGTTGCTGATATTCATGGTGATTAACTCCTGCTGAGTTATGAGTAATGCAGCCTGTGGGGGGATTTGCTGTGGTGTTTGTTATCCCCCCCTCAGTCTTTTATGTTTTTGTCATCCTTCCTCCTCCTCTGTGACGCTGATAGTGCATAGTGCCACACTAGCTGTGAATCTGATTGGCTGTCTGGCATGGATGTGTGGAGGCGGTGGAGCTACCAACTTTGGCATGGCTATCCTGTGGCTCATCCTCTTCACCCCTTGTTCCTACGTGTGCTGGTTCAGGCCCATCTACAAGGCCTTGAAGTAAGCGCATTTCCCTCTGAGCGACACTTCTTCCTGCTGTTCTGCTGAATCAGATCATTTCTGACGATTACTCTCCTCGTGCAGGACTGACAGCTCTTTCAACTTCATGGCTTTCTTCTTCGTCTTCATGGCCCAGGTGGTGATCAGTATTATCCAGACTGTTGGCATTCCAGGCTGGGGAGTGTGGTAAGAGTTTGTATTTGGTTATTAAAAGTGATGTATACATTAAATGCAAATTAACTGGAATTTATAGAGCGCTTTTCTAGACTTACAAATCAGAAAATTCTCACCGACTCCATTGGAATTAAGAGGGTAAGAAGCAGGTGCTGCTTCTGCTGATCAGTAAGTGTGAGCATCTCTGTTAAAGCAGAAGTTTCAGCAGTTTGCTGGCCTGATGCATTCAGGAGTATGTTAACACAACCTTCCCATGAGTGTGTGCATCCAGAAAATTCACCCCAGACAATGCCAAAAACAATTTTAGAGAAACTGCCAAAAAAATCCAAGAATACAATCAGAAAAAAATTGAACAATCTGTCCAACAGCTAAAGCCTGGCCCAAAATTGGGTCATGCAACAGGACAGTGATCCCAAGCACAGCAGCAAATCTCCAACAGAATGCTGTGGTGGGGTCTTGAGAGAGCTGTGCATCAATGCGGGCAAACCTCACTGAACCGAAGCAACACTAAAGAAGAGTGGGATGAAATTCTTCCAAAATGTGAGAGACTGATAAATTCATACAGCAAGCTGTTGCTGATAAATGTGATTCTACAAGCTACTAAATCATGGGGTGTACTTAGTTTTTTACACAACTGTATAGAGTCCTGGGCAGCATGGTGGTTAGCACTGTTGCCTCACAGCAAGGAGGGCCTGGCTCTCAATCCACCTTGGCCAGGGCCTTTCTGTGTGGGGTTTGCATGTTCTCCCTGTGTATCCATGGGTTTCCTCCGGGTACTCTGGTTTCCTCCCAAAGTCCAAAGACATGCAGTTAGTGCGATTAGGTTAACTGCTGATTCTAAATTGCCCATAGGTGTGAGTCTGAATGGTCATCTGGCTCTCTGTTAGCCCTGCGACGCACTGGCGACCTGTCCTGGGTTACTCTGCCGCTCGCCCCAGCTGAGATAGGCACCAGCTTCTCCACGATCCCTAAAAGGATAAGTGGGAGAAAATAGATGTGTAGAGGATTGTGTTATTTTTCTAATGGAAGGTTTGACTATATTTGTCTTGTTTAAAATGTACAGTTTGGTTGAAAAAAATACTTTCATAAACCAAGTAGCATTTTGGCATAGAGGCTCATTAACCCTCTGAGGATTAAACTATCATAGATGGTAACTCTAACCCTTCTTCAATCCTGCCCTAATGGATTTTTTTCTGGAGGAAATGTGAATAGTTTTTGATGTGTGTCTAGAGGGTCTATTTTCTTTGTTCCCTGATTGCCAAAACCTGGGAGAACAATTTAATAAATACAAAAATGACATTCTGCCAGCCTCAATAGCTGAGGATTGGTCCCTGGCTGCCACCCGACACATTGCCTACAATGCCTTGTGCGGGTGGTGGGCCTGCAGCAGGGTGGACTCATGTCTCCAAATGACTGGTCTGGTGGCTGGGCCTTGGAGCGTTGTCCAAGGCCCATTTGCCTTGGGAGACCCTACCAGGGGACGACATAGCTCCTGGGATCACTGGGACACACAAACCCCTCCACCACGATAAGGTGGTAATTCCTGGCAGAGATTGTAGATACAGGCAGTGGAAATGAGCTTCCTCCAATGGGTGGCTGGCCTTTCCCTTAGAGACAGCGTGAGGAGTGCAGTCATTCAGGAGGGCTTCAGAGTAGAGCTGCTACTCCTCCACATCGAAAGGAGCCGGTTGAAGTAGTTCAGACATCTGACAAGGATGCCTCCCGGGTGCCTCTTGCGTGAGGTCTTCCAGGCATGTCCTAGGAGGGGCAGACCCAGGACATGCTGGAAAGATTATATCTCTTGGCTGGCTGGGAATGCCTCAGTGTCCCCCTGGATGAGCTGGAAGAGGTGGCTGGGGAGAGGGAGATCTGAAGCATACAAATGACATCAAAGCCATTTCCATTCGTTGCATTCCTCTTTAAATTACATTTTCAGCTTTGTCACTTGTCTGTATTAAAATTGAGCAGCTTGAACTGTATTTATATTTTTTATCACATCAGTATACTGAAATATACGCAACCTCTTTTTAATATACTGGAGAAATAGTAAATATTAAAAAGTAGGTATACAATAGATTTTTTTTTTTTTGCTTTTAGAAATACTTTATGTAATACTTGCATATCAGTAATGTGTGCAGTGTGAAAGGGATCACTCATGGTTTTGGTTCCCTGGCCTGCAACTTTACCTTTAAAGCAATTAGAAAATGTTCAACAAAAAAAAATCAGAGATTAAATGAGAGTGAATATTTCCAATGTTTTCATCAGGAGGACACACACACAACTATGCTAATTATGCTCCATTTCTTTGATTTTTTCCAAATGAACTTTATGACATGTCACAGTTTTGTCTGCAAGGGTAAAAAAAAAATCAGTTCCAGAATAGAGCCAATAAATTGGCTGATATTAGCTGTTTGCCAGTATATTTGTATCTGCATTTATAATGGCTGATAAATCCATTTTCAGAAGTCAAGAAAAGACAAGAGAAACAATGTCCAACTATGTTATGAAAGTTGCAAAGTTTGCCTACCAGAGGGTGTGCTGCAACTTCCTTATTGGCCACTTGTTAGCATGAACAAACACAACAATCAGCTGATTGGAACAGAGCAGAGTGTAAATGGGGAATCCACAACTTGTAACAGTAAAACAAGCTTCTTTTTAAGTTGCACTATTATATTACCTTAGTAAGGACTCATAAATAGCTACACATAACAAATGTTAAGGAAATCTGTTCATATTTTGTGTGTATAAAAGAAAGAAAAAAATCATCTGATATATCAGATTTTTAAAATTTCATGTATGATCTCTAGATGAGAATATCAGGTTTATTATATCATTGAAATATACCTTGTTTTGACTTCATGACGTTTTTGTGGTTCCTCTTCAGTGGCTGGCTGGCCACCATCACCTTCTTCAGCACCAACATTGGCTCAGCTGTGGTCATGCTGATTCCCACCATCATGTTCACTGCAGTGGCTGTCCTCTCCTTCATCGCCCTCTCTAAGGTGAGTGAAAGAGGTTTTTTTTTTTGGGGGGGGGGGGGGGGGGGGGAGGAAAAAAAACCATGCTGGGGGG
>VUQK01001114.1:1514-16574 GCA_015106715.1 Bujurquina vittata | reverse complement strand
TGTAGTAAATGCAAAAGTGTCCCTTCAGACTGTGCAGTAGTCAGACAATTTGATGCACTGACTTGTGTTCATAGATGCAAAGCTCCACTTTGACAGAGCAGAAAAGTCTCCTGTCAGCCATCAGACAACAGATTCAATTCCACACAACTTATTTATCTTTACGCTTAAGCCATCTTTGAGTACATTTTTTTTTTGTACTGATGCTTTTCCAAAACATCTCGGCTAGATTAGAAAACACTCTTGGTTTGAGTTTGAATACAGTGTGTATGGAGCTTATTTTCCTGAATTAAGCCTGATTTACCAGCCTTCCAACACTGCGTTCATCAGTTGGGATGAGCTTTTAGTGCGGATATGGTGTGCTTGGTTTTTGACAAACGTGGCCCAATGCATGGCCAGATATTTCTATTTTGGTCTCATCTGTCCAGAGACTTTGTGGAGACAACTTTGCAAGCCCAAGTCATACTGCTATGTTGTCAGAGAGAAGTGGCTTTCTCCTGGCAGCCCTTCCAAACAAACAAAACCTGTTCAGACTTTTTCTAATTGTGCTGTCACGTCCTTAATACTCGACCAGAGACCTGCGCAGTTTGAGATGTAGCTCTTGTTTTTGGTTTTGGGTTTTTTTTGCACTTTATCTGAGTGTTGCGTAGTCTGATGTTGGGGTAAATCTGCTGGAATGTCCACTCCTGGGAAAACTGTCGTCTCATTTGAATATTTTCCACCTGTGAATAATCTCATCTCACTGTAGAATGATGTATTTCAAAATGTTGGGAAATTACCTGAACCGATGAGAAGCAACAGGTTAGCGAGTTTTTCTAAACTCGCTGCTGATGACTTTCCTACTTGATATTGTATTAACACACATTTGAATGCTTCAGACCAGCAAACTGCCAAAACCTCTGCTTTTGCAAAGGTGCTCACACTTACTGATGACCAATTAATCAAGTGAATGTGATTATTGGCATCTGGCCATTACTTTCCCTCTTAATTCCTGAGGAAACAATAAGGGTTTACCAGGTTTTTACTCATTACTTCTACATTTTATCTTAACCTTTGTTAAATAATGACACAGTTCAATATGCCATGTGTTGCGTTTCTAAGGTTATATTTATCTAATTTCCACCTATATCTAATATTTACTATGTCCTTTTACATAAAGACTAAGAACTGAGAGAGGATGTGCCATCTGTTTCACATGACTGTATGTTTGATTGAAATTTAATTTATAAAATTAAGAAGGGAAAAAACATGCTGATGATAATGAAAAAAACACAGTAGTTTAAAATGACCTCCAGCTCTGTCAGTTATATTGTGAAAGCCCGGCACACCCACACAGGTGTTATGAATTATTTTGGTTTCATGATACCTCAGCTGAGGGCACTTCAGAAACCAGTGGTGAAACTAAGGAGATTATCCCACAAGAATTAAGAAATAAATTATAAAGGAAATAAAGTAGAAGATGATTAGAAATTAAAGCGAGGCATTAAAGAAGAACAAAGACTAAAAAAGAAACTCGGATGAGTAAGAGTGATGTCATGCCTGCACAGCTTGGAGAAGAGATGTAATCAGGCTCACTAGATGAAAACAAAGAGGGTACTGTGCACGGCCTTTAAAGTGCTGCTTGTAGGGGCAGTATTAAGTACATTTGCTTTTTTTTTTACAAGTTATTTAACTATCAACAGGTTGATATTTTATTTAGGTGTAGCCCTCCCACCTAAAACAATTGTCCATGAATTGCTCATATGATAACAAAACCCACTGTTGGACACTTTAATTGTTAATTCTTTTTAAACGGGTCACAAGGAAATTCCTTCCTAAAGAAAATAGGATGTGGGAGGAAGCCATCAGAGTTGTTTTTGGGTTTTTTTTTTGCAAACAGTTATTGAAATGTAAAACTAGACATGATGTGTCTGAGTCAGACAAATATCGGGTAAGCAAGAATTACTTTAGCATTCACTAGCTCTCTTTCTGTTCGATGGGGAAATACGAGAAAACACTAACAGTAGACAATATTAAATTTCATTCTGCTGAAGCGTCATATTACCTCATCTGATGTCTGTGCAAACATTTTTGATGCAAAAAAGGGTTTGTGGATTGTCTTGGGTTTCTTATACTGAAATCACTTTAGAAGGAAATGAAATATTACACCAGCTGAGTGCACCCAAGGAGACCTTAACATCAGTGAGTGAATTATTATTCTAACAGCTAAAAGAGATAAAATCATTAATATCTTATTTACTTAGTAATTAATGTTTTTGTTTGAACAGAATCTCCTTTCGTTTTGTTGGGTGCACTGTGGTAGAAATGCTCAGATTAGTGACTTACCACTTAAGTAATGATAATTCTTGTAATAAAATTGCTACAGAAAAATGGCCTCTTTGACTCACTAAGTATGGCATTATTAAATTTTTAAGCCTGAGCAGCTGTTTAACATCTTGCCTGCGGTGAAGTTACAGCCCAGTGGTTTCCAGCCTGTCAGCGAGTCCTCTAAAGGAGTTTGCTAATGTACTGTAAATAAAAGATGGACAGAGCCACGGTCTTCTGCAAAGTACTGTTTTTGTAGTTCAAACCTTTTCAGCTATCATTGCTTTTCAAAATCACATGCCACGAGCGAGGCGTGAATCTGATGGAGAAATTGCTCTTATGGTGGGGACTTTACCATTCCTTGTGATGACAGTGGGGGCCATAATGTATAAAATGAACAGTATTTTGTTTCCAGACAGGCTTTCACCTTGTGACCAGGATAATGTTTACTGAGGTCATGGATAAGAGGAGCCAAAGACGCTTTAATCCAGGGGCCCCGCCCCCTACTTCCGGTCTGCGATTTGACGTCAAAAATATGACTTTTTAGCCCTTTAAGTTACTTTTTTAACACTTCGCTTTCCCCTCCAATTAAGAGGAGTTAGTGAAATGGCAAAAAAAGTAACCTAAAGGGCCAAAAAGTCACATTTTCGCGGACCGGAAGTAGGGGGCGGGGCCCGATGCGGTCGGCGGACGGCGAGTTTGAGACCCCTGCGGTTTAAACTTATAGATTTCTGTAAAAACCCACCAGGTTTAAGGCACTTCTGCACCGGCTTTATCATTTTTTAGACTTGGAAGCTACGCTTGTCTTCTACACTCTGCAGGTTCGGAAGATAAAATGCAGCAATTATAAATAAATAAATAGCACCATTAGCACCATAGCTGTAGTCTTTAAATAATAGTGAAGTAGAAAGGGGAGTATGAACATAAACCAGCATAAAATGATAAAAGTATAAAAAGCTAACATTTTATATTTGACTACATAATTACTTACTTTTAGCTCTTAAGTTTAAAAAAATTATTTAATCTCTTCACTTTGAATTTTCTCTCACTTAAACACTAAGGTCAGCTAGCAGTGTTTGAGAAGGTCTGAGCTAATCAGCAAAGACACACACACACATACACACAGGGAAAGAGAGACACACACACGCACACACAGTTGTGCACATAAGTAAACATGCCTGCCCTATAAATATAAATTGCAGTCAATGGAGGTGGAATTCCTTTGCACTCACTCACCCAGTCACTTGTCCTTTCGCCTTCCCTTTGCACACACCCCCCAGCAGGTGCTTTCACTTGAAGTTAGTTTGCAGTTGTGCTTTAGGCTCTGACTTTCAGGTTAAGTGTAATTCTGCCAAGAAAAAAAAAAAAAGCCTGGGAAGCTTTGAGGAGCCACGGGTTGGGGACTCAGTGACAGTCGTCACCCAGAAGCTGACTGAAGGTTGCCTGCTGCCTGTTGCGCCTTGCGCCTCATCATCAGGTAGCACCTGGGCGCTGACTGGAAACAGCACCGCATCTGCCAGCATCCAGTCAAGCCTTCAACTCAAGAATCTCAGAGCATCTTTGCTGGGGTAAGAAGTTGCTGTCTTACACAGGATCTTGAATATTTGATGTGTGTTTCTGTACCACAATTTTATTTTAGGGCCTTTTCTTTACAGGGCACGAGCTTTAATCTGTCACATAAGCTGTTATGTGATCTATAAATCTTTTTGATAACATTATAATAGCCTTATATTTCAGAGAATATATATATATATATAGTCTTCTTAGCTATCTATCTTGAATAACCCACCCTAATTAGTGACATACATATTCTCTAAGAGAATTCAAATAGCAACGGTAATTTTAGAAAAAGGTTTGATTAGTAAATACATTTTCTGTCCACAGTGTGCAAGACAATGATATCAACAGTATTAAAAACAACATGAGAAAATTATCCATCCCAAGCATTAAGCAAATAAATAAATACATTTAAAAATTACCAGTCGACCATAAAAGGAGGTCTGCTCTTTTTCTTTCAGAAATCTTCTGCATATCTGCATAAATTTCCATTCAGAGGTAATATGCAAAATGTGGTCAAATAAAATGTGTCAGGGTTGTTGTTGTCAGTTAAATGCCAAAAACCACTGCAATAGAGTGACGTTAAAAAAAGAAGAAGAAGAAAAAGATGACACTGATTTGTCACTGCTGGATGAGACGAGGGATTTCGCTGTGGTTTTTGATCAAAGGTGGAAATCAAATACAACGATGACTACCCGAGATGGAAAGAAGAGAAATTCAAAACAGGAATAACAGAAGTGGATTGACTGCTTTGTTATTTCCAGGGGTGCGGATGCATTTGTGTTCTTATCCACAAGCCACAATTTAAGGCTATGAAAAAAATTCAACACCATCGCTTTTAAAATCTAGAATATTCTAACTCTGATTGTATTTCATAACGAATCCCTTTATGATCCATGGCATAGATATAATAAAATAGCACAGACAGGGTCCAAAATGGTATACAAAAATTGTGGAAATTAAAAAAAAATATCAAAAGATTTAAAACACATCTTCCCCCAACCTTCTTTTCTGGTTGTTCATAGCTCCCTCATCTACTTAATACTTACCTAATTCAATTCACTGAGGTTATGTATGTAATACTGGAGCAGGTTTTATGCAACCAGGGTTAACCCAGTAGCAATCCTTTCATCGCGCTGTGTGACCAGGTCTGAAGTCAAAAGTGTTCGGAAAGCTTTGACAGAGATATCATATCATGTAAACACGGGAATAATGGCACATATTTTCATAGTTTTGCAACTATTCCACGTGAACGGTAACAGCAATGTTTGTGTAAAGAATGAACAAACCCTAGCTCCTTTCTCACTTCCATCAGGAGGTGAGGGCTGACTTCTCACCAACAGTCTGCTGCTTCGGGTATAAGAAGGCAGTGGCCAGATCACTCAGGAGCCTCAAAACCATCTGACAGCCTCTCCTGAAAAAGCATGTTGACATTTTACTCTTTAGTCATGTTTCAATGCAAATTTTGTTCCGATTTTGCAATGAAGTTCAAACACACACGTTTAGAAAAACAAAACAAAAAAAATCACGTTTCAATCCACTGCTCATATTCAAATAATGGGAGTTAGCTGCAGCTAGATAAAAGAAGTGAAGCAATTCCTGCATCTCCTGATACAGGATTGGCTCCTTGTTCATTTTTCCATAAGTCTATGATTCACTGTCCTTTTCTACTGCACTTGCAGGATTTCAGTTTTGTTGGCTCAGGTACAAAGTTGTCTTCCTTATCGTTGTTATTATTATTATTATTATTTATAGCATCTGAAAATTAAACAAAGTGCATGTTTGTCAGTGTGCAGCGTGAAGATCGTATGAGTGGTGAGTTCTGTCTCATGTATCTACATCATCACACGTTATACTGCAGCTTATGATCAGGCTTGATTCACTTTCAAAAATCTTTTTTGTTATGTGTGCGTGCGCTAGTTTTCGTCGCGTTTTTTTGTTTTTTTATTGTGACCAATCACCATTTAAACCCAGGCCCCATGAACATGCTTGGGGCTGCGTAGCAGCAGCCCTCATATCTTCTCTGTCTTTATAAATTCTCTACAGAAAAAGAGGCTACAGGCTTTATTTTTTCTTTCCTGCCTTTGCTATGCCTCCAATCTTCAGGTCCAGCAGTATGAAGTTAATCATTAGCATAATTACTCTAGTCAAAATTCTTTTATACCAACATCAAAGCATTTGCAATGGTTTAGTTGGAGTTTAGCTCAATTTCGCCACACCTAACAGCAGCTATCAACTATCAAGTGCACCTGCATCCCCTATCTGCACAGGTTGTTGGAAAAATGTTTTTAAAAAATGAACATAATCAATATTATAAAGCAATGTAGCACACCAAATTTCCCATGAGAAGCAATAACAGGGCGAAAAAGATCTCCTTTGACGCTCACGTGGCAAACAGTCATGCCTGGACGTATGCACGCCTTTAACTCGAGACTGAAACATCACCAGCAGCACACTGCGTGTGGTTTATTAGGACGAGACAGATGCTTTCAGATCTAATCTTTCACTTTGTTTTTTAAACTCATCAACTTGAATTCAAACACTTAGCTGCCTTCTTTCACAAAGCTCTTCAACAACAAGCATGGCGATTTTTTTTTAAAAAAAATCTGTTTTTGTAGTAAAAACATGAAACACAGGCTGGGCTTTGCTCTTTAAAAAACGGCAATTTAGGTACTAATCTCTTCACACAGCTGTAGCCATACTAAACCGAATGTGGTGATGCAAACTTCACATATTCACCTTATTTATGTTAAGTAAGACCAAGCAGATGGAAAAAATATGGTTCCCAGGGTGGATGCCAGCATGGATGGAGTCCTATTCCTTCTGATTCCAAGGCTGACTTTGCTCAGTAAATGGAGCAAGCGCTAATGCTCCTGAAATGAATATCAGCGTCTTGACCAAACTCATTTAGAGATCAGTCAGGGTCTTAATCCCTCTCTGTAGGGGGATGTGTTTGTGTCTTTCTCTGGTGTCCCCTCTTCCTTTTGGAAGATGGTAATATGGCTAAATTTGCTTTGCTAATGGGCTTAGCGCAAGCTGTTACAGAGCAGAGTTGACACACAGTGGCCGGCCGGGATACCGGTGGCTTTTAATCTGACTCCTGATGGAGTAAAAGGGAGGGTGGGTTATAGTTTACGAGAAGTTTATAGATAAAAGCAAGACCGGGGAGGCAGCATTCATGCTGAGATCCAAGGTCCAGAGGGGGAATCTTTTTGGGGGATGCAGGCACAATCTAACGATTTAACTTTAAGTTTGGTAACAGTGATGTTACAGTTTTAAGTTTCCTCACAATCACTGTTTTCTTAAGAAAGCTGCTTAAAGTTCATTACACATTTAAACCTTTTAACAAACTGTACCAGTGTTACCAATTCATGGGGTTTATTGAATCAAGCAAAATTTAGAAAATATCTGAAAATAAATATTAAAAGTGAATCTATCCCTGAATATAATTTCACATTTACACACACTCACAGCAACCCCACCATGTAACAACAACACAGGACCAAACATCAGGTGGATGGCTGACAGTGTGAAGGCCATCCTGGTAGTACAGAAATGCACACCCATTTATGGGATATTTTAGGTCTTTTTAGGTGAGTATAGCCACATGAACCGTGTCATCATTTGCAGGCTGATGTGCTTGAGCTCAATAGGTTGTTTGTCCTTACGTTTAATAGATGTCACACTTGGAAACAGCAGCGTGTAACCTGTAAACACACATCACAGACCAGGATTCCCAGCTGAGTTGGTTCATTTTGATAATGGACAAAAAGAACTGACATGCTTGCACGTGTAAGCTAAACTGGGAAAATGTAATGTAATTTCCTTGCAGGCAACAACAACTATATTTAGTAACAGGACAGTAACAGAACTGGTACAAAGGCAAGTAAAAGCCTTTTAATGATGTTACAAAACAAACGAGAAGATGCACAAACAGCATAAGCAACAATAAGTGCAGGCACAGCATGGCAGAAACATTTGCAGTTGTTACAATTTTTCAATTCTTTGGTTTTCCAGCAAGCTTTCGTGTCATCTACAATCATTTCAAATTTGCCCTTGCAGTTGATTTTTGACTCACCGAGTGTTGCATATCATTTTGCAGATTTTATGAGACTTTAATTATTTGCCTTTGGAAAAATTAAGCTGTGACTCTCCCTGAACATGTGCTCTGTGGGAGCACACTTCCTTTACTGTGGCATCAGCCACAGCTGCTGATAACCTGCTGCTGTTTCTTGCCATACACCAGCTGTGGCAGGTACACATTATAGGTGCCATAATAGAGATTACGCTTGTGCTACAGCTTACATCTATAAGTTTACACTTTTGAAGGTAACCTCCCATAAAAGGGCTGTTGCACCTGTCAGCCTAGTGTTCACAAACAGACATTATGGCCGGGCAGATTTTATGCATGCTCTTCTCTCCACATTACCCAACTTGGATTTGATTAAAATCTCCAGCTGGCAGTGGAGACAGAGGGCTGCAGAGCCGGCACCTTGAAAGCCGGGGCAGACAGCAGAGCTGTTTTGGGTCTCAATACAAGTCACCTACCCCCAAGAAATGAACCATTCTGGGCCAGTGACCCTCACATAAGAGACTCAGTCAAATCCATTTTGCCCCACGCCTGTCAGTGCTGTGTGTGTTTTAACTCTTTTAAGGATCAGTATCTCCATTAGACTTATAGAGCTTCTTATAGAGCCTAACCCAGCACAGTCTCACCTCACTTCTCTGCACATTCACACGTACAACTCTGATGGAGTGCATTATAAAACTAGCAGAGACGCTGTTTTAGTTGCTGGAGAAAAGAAGGAAACAAACTGTTGGCAAAGGTATTGTAATTATGACTTAGATCATGTTTTATAATTAGCAAACTGTTGCATGTTGCACCATTTTTATTTCCAGACTGAATTACCTATAATGAGCTGTTGTCAGCTGCAGCTTTAACATACCTGCTACAAAGTGCTTTTGTTACAGACAGAGGATAATCAAACTTTTTAATCAGAGATTTTGCATCACTTTCAGGTCATTTACAGGTCACAGGTTAGAAATTTAAAGCAGCTTCTTGTGTTTCTATCTTTTTCTTTCTCCCAGGTACCAGTTATGTCAAACCCAGTGGGCAGTGTGTCAGAGACCACATCATATGGGTCCCGGATTGGGATGACAGAGGACTCCCTCTCCATCCTGGAACGAAGCGGAGGCTCTGAAGACCCCTGGAAGATGGGTGAAACCAAACCAAGTTTAGAAGCCCCGGAGCGTGGTGTGCCAGGTGTCTACCTCTCCTGCTTCGACATGCTCCTCACAGAAGATGCTACATGGCTGGTGAAAGTTTCAGAGGCATCTTCAACCCTGGCTTTACCCATGAGCCGGATAGAACCTCGAGAGGAACCAGAGCAGTGCCCGGTCATTGATAGCCAGGAACAGGGGGTCTCTCCTGGGCTGGAGGGACAGGAGGAAGAGCGATCTTTGGAACAGGTGCAGAGCATGGTTGTAGGAGAAGTACTGAAGGACATTGAAACGGCCTGCAAACTGCTCAACATCACCCCAGGTAGGTTGCTTTCCACCACACCTGCTGCTGCTGCAGTGGCTGTTTACAGTATTAAGGCATATAACTGACAAAGAAACAAAATTTAAAAGCATATTTCAAAGCCCAAAAATATTGAAATGTTTTTCTTTATTTGCAAATATGGGAGTATTGATTCAGAGATGCTTAAGCCATTGGATCTTGCTCCCAAAATCAACATGCATTTGTAAGGATAGCCCAGGCAAAATGACAGATCTGCTAAATCATATCCTTGCTGACGCAAAGCTGTATTTACCTGCTCCAGGATCTGTTTAATCCTGACCTTTGCATGAGTTAGCCTGGATTGTAATAGTGATGGTTCTCGCCTGCCAGTAGACGTGTACACAGTCTTAAGGGCGAGGCCTCTCCTGCTCACAAAGCAAACAGAGGAAGCGTTTTTCATGCATTGTACGGCTTCTGGCTGTTATAAACCTATGCGATCCCCGGTCATCTGTTCTACTGATTAAAACTGTAGTGGCATAACAGCACGATTATCTTGCGGTTTCAGCAGATTTATTATGTGTAAAAGTCAAACAAAACACAGACAGAATAACGGTGAAATAAACCCTGAAATATAAATGACTTATCTTGACCCCATGTGACATCATTAAATGTCACGCGTTAAAGCAATGGTCCCAGACGAGGTGATTTATTGCAGTGGCAGCTGGACGTTTTCTCACCGCTTTCATCTCTCTTTCTGCTTGTAGATCCAATAGAGTGGAACACTGGGAATGTCCAGAAGTGGCTGCTCTGGACTGAACATCTGTACAGATTGCCCCATGCGGGAAAGGCCTTCCAGGAGCTGACGGGAAAGGATCTGTGCGCCATGAGCGAGGAGGAGTTTCGCCAGCGTTCCCCACAGTGTGGAGACACGCTGCACGCACACCTGGACATATGGAAGTCAGGTAATATTGATTTAGCAAGTTCGGTACAGCTTGCTTCACCTGCTTTGATGACTTTATTAACTGATGTTTGGCTGCTGTGAATTTTGACTGGGCGCAAATTTTTATGACTGCGCTTGGGTGGGATTTTTTTGAAGTTGCAACCTTTTCTTAGTTTGAAGCTGTCTGCCTCTGTTTTCTTTCCAGCTGCATGGATGAAAGAGCGGTTTTCAATTGGGGATACTAAAACTACAGGTAGGATTCTTTTGCATATGTTTGCATTAGCTATAAAGCTGCATTCACAGAATAAATCTAATGCACAGTATAATTTTAGCACACTTTGCCTAAACACCTGGATCTTGTTTTATATAAGCTCTAACAATCATATGCTGCAGGATTTCAGTGCAAATCAAGCTTTTGCATCATATGTTTTCCGTGTCCTGATTAAAGGGCTCCTTAATCTCCTCGGGGAGTTTCTCAGTGAAACAACGCACAATGGCTGTTAGGACTGAATGGGTTTGTGTTTCTGTGCAGGCAGCGAGGAGCTGTGGTCAGAGGCAGATTCATCGTGCTCAGGTCAGCCTATTCACCTCTGGCAGTTCCTCAGAGAGCTCCTGCTCAAACCTCACAACTATGGACGCTGCATTCGCTGGCTCAATAAAGAAAAGGGTACTTTAATTTTACTTTTATTTTTTATTTCGTGCACGTGTATCTCCAAGCATTAGAATTTTGTCCTTTTTAGTCATTGAACACAGAAATAAAGCTTTAATTTAACTGGTATTTTTTAAATAAAGCAAGAAAAATTGACCATAAATCCCAATAGATTTTGTAAGACCTTGTACTCCAGCTTCTTATTTCTGCACATTTTATTATCTCTTTTATATCTTAGTACTTCATCTGCCATCCAGAGTTATGCAGATGTGTATATTTTAGCTGAAACCTTAAAAGGTTTTATTGCTTCAAAACTCCAAAAATCTACATTTTTCTTTGTAAAATTCTGCGTAATTAAAATAAAAAATATTTGTAGAACAATAGTAGAAAAGTGATAACTTTATTTAAGGTCTATTTAAAGCTGAATCTAAGCCTGTAGTACAATTGTCAAATTGATAAATTATACAGTACAACACTATAAGACAATAAAATAAACAGTCAATAAACCAATAAGACTGTTAAAACATACATAAGGTGAAACAGTAAAGGAAGTGTGTCAGGTTTCTGTTTATTGGTTTTCTTAATGCCTTAAAGGCAAAAAACATGACAAATTAAATACGGGTGGACTAATCTCTGCATCTCTTTTTATGTGCATGCATAAAACATAATTACCCACTGTTTTGTATCTGTTATATAGTGTGGTAATAAATTTGAAACCACTTTTTATTCCCACCAGGCATTTTCAAAATCGAAGACTCTGCTCACGTCGCGAGACTGTGGGGACTCCGAAAGAATCGGCCCGCAATGAACTACGACAAGCTGAGCCGCTCCATACGTCAGTACTACAAGAAAGGCATCATCCGCAAGCCTGACGTGTCTCAGAGACTGGTGTACCAGTTTGTGCACCCAGTATGAGGCTGGAGGTGGAGATGGGAGCGTACGAAATAAAAAGGACAAATTGTGCCACCACGCACCTGAACATCTAATCCCTGAGATGAAAAGGTGACACGGCACACGTGCACTGACTAACCCCAATAGAACACAGCTCCACACACGGCTGGATGAAGCTTTATCGGTGCAGAGCCACACAGGAAGAGACAAAACAGTGTGGCTGTTGAGGCTTTTTCCTGCTGCAAAATGAAGCAAACAGATAAAAGATTAAAAATAGTCAAAACAAAACAGAAGAAATGAAAAATGAACTGCCTTATTATTTGCATGATCTGCCTGTTTATATTTCTTTATTATGAATCCCAAATATCTTGAATTTAAATCAAAGCGTTACAACTGATCGCTCTTAGATAAAAGCACCTCCAGCTGCTATGGCTTTGTCTGAACAGGAAACTCTCTTCTTTTTAGCCAGTCGTAAAGGTACTGAAAAGGAGACTTCCTCTTTTGGGGCACTGTCCCGATCCCTGCTGTGGAAATGTTGATAGGGGCACTTGTATATATTTTTGTTTTCTAATGTATAACTTCTTAAGTGTGGGGCATTCCCCTTTGAGGAGCCTTATATAGTTTACCCGCCTGGTCCATTTATACTGTACACTGCAATTAATGCACCCAAAGTTTTCAAAATAAAAGAAAAAGACCTGAAATGAATAATCACATACAAATGGAGACAAAATATGCAATAAAAATGAAGTTTTACCTGTTGGAAAAATTCATCATTCCTGGAATACGAAGTTGTTTTTTTCCCCTAACTTTTCCTGATGTTGTTTTCAGTAAAATGTCTGAACAGTTACTGGACTGATTAATATCCGACAACTATTAATATCCCACTTAGGGTGAATTATTGAATTGATGAATTATTATTTTTTTACCCTTGTGTTTTTATTGTTTATCCTACATTTGATTGCAGAAGGTTTGGAGCCCATCCCAGCTGTCATAGGGTCAGAGGTGGGGAACACCATGGAGAGGTTGCCAGTGTCCCTACAAATATTTCTGAATTTGCTCACTGGAACCCGATCTGGCACACGTTCCTACCAGTGTTGATTCCAAACCTACACCCTTGCTATCACCAGGCTAGCAGAGAGAGGCAGACAACGATTCCCGCACATATTCACACCTGCAGCCAATTTAGAATCTCCACTTAACCCAGTGGTTCATAAGCTGTCCTCAAACACAGTGCCTCTTTGGCTGTGGTGTGGACTAGCAGGGGAAAAATATGGAGTGAAAATAAGTTGAATGAAATCGAATCGTGGTGATCCATGATCCATTTTATTGAGATTTCTTTTTTCTAACTTATAAAGTGGGCCAAGCTGAAGAAGACTGCTTGAAGCAGGATGCCGGAGTGCCCACAAAGGCACGGCGAGAGCATGCAAACCCCACACAGAGAGGCCCCAGCCAACCAGGAGGCTTGAACCACAAAGCCCAGAGTCCTGCTGTGACACATCAGGGATAACTTGTTTTTAATTGACCCAATTCTTTACCTGCAAAGCTCACGCTATCCCTGTTAACCTGCTGCTATAGCTGTTAAACAATCAAAAAGTCAAGATTTGAAACAATTTAACTGCATCATAACAGCAAAACTGCACATGTAGTTTCCCCTTCAACTGAGACAAAGTGATTTTTTTTTTTTGTTATGAAGTCTAGACACAGAGTTTATTAATCCCACATAAGGAAGCTGCTGTGAAGTCTAGAAGTTTGCTAGCAGATGCTTCTGTTGCTGCTGATGGCAGCAGGGTGACCAGGATGTGGCTGAGTATCAATTAGCATCCTTTGGGTGAGGCCTCACCTGGACTCATGTTCAACCTGCTGCAAAACCTGGTCTTAGACTTTGCTAGTACGATACCTATGCTGACCAGATCTCTACAAATTATTGTTGCAAAAAGAATATGTTTGTACAGGACAATGGGGGGGGCTAAAGCTGAAAATACTCTGAAATTTTGATATAGCTACATTTGTTTCTATTGTATTCGTGCACCCATCTGTTCCCAATAACTGTTAATTGCTCTTTCACAGATTGGCAAAGGTTTCTTGTGACTCACATGTTGACTTTGCAAACTGGAGCCAATTAAAGTAGAAACAAGGGATAAAAAAAATTGCTGCACAATATATCAGGACACCTGGTTACTTTACCCAAGCCAGATGCTTTCTGTTGCTCCGGAATATCAAGCTAACAAGAATGTGGCACAAGAATTTACACTTAAGTTTTCTCTACCAGACTGCGAGGAACTTGCCAAATGGTGGATGAAGTACACTCGGTGGCAGAAGTCATCTTCCCCTGATGTATGAGTTATGGTTTTGGGTGGGGAAAAAAAAGAGAAAAGCAATCAACTGAAATTAAAAACAAGGCCAGGCCCATGGCTGCTGGCCAGTGTGACTGTCAGGGTAAAATCACGGAAGGCAGAGGCAGAGTTTGGTGCAGGCCTGCTTTTCATATGATTATTTATTTAATAAAGGGCATGAAATTTGCAGAGCATCCTTTTACACCCTGCTGCCGATGAACCCCGCTCACTGCTCGTATCACTCCGGGGGTGTTTCCATCTTTCACAAAAAGCACTTAAATCAAGCAACAACTTCTTACATTATAAAATATAATTAAAACTGCCACTGACAGCACACAAATGATAAGAAAACCTTTAAAATGCCAGTGAAACACCTACAAATCCTGAGCAGCTCCCCTACATAATTTCATCCTTGGTCTCTCCTGGAAGCCTTTAATAGCTTGCAGCCCCCCCCGGGGACACAGTGAACATCCTGGAGAGGATAAAAGAGAAAAACAGGTGAGTGGGTGCAACACCAAGCCATGTTGCACTGAAATTATCACATAAAGTGCACAAATGCACTTACACAAGGTGATCAACAACATTCCCATGGCTAACATTGTCTCTTTCTTGCAAGCTCACCACACAAAGAGTAGCTGCTTGAGTGCCTGGAAGAGAGAATCACACACACACACACACACCACTGAAATGTTCAATAAAAAAACAAATATTTATATTTGAGTGAATGAGACATGCTGTATAAAATGCATAGAGTAGAAAAGCATTATATAAGGGCCGGTCCATTTTCCAACTTCTAACCGAGCTTTCATGAGGTCCAACTGGTTTCGAGAGATTTCGCAACTCCCCTTTATTTTGCAGTGAGTCAGAGAGCGAACATCTGCCAAAAAGA
>VUQK01001108.1:44302-55440 GCA_015106715.1 Bujurquina vittata | reverse complement strand
TCCCTTTTTTAAAGGTGTTAAAAAGTTTTTTTTTTTAAAAAACACATTTTTTTTTTTTTTTTACTGTAGTTTGACTTTAAAAAAAAAAGTAATAAATTCAATCCCTTGAGCAAACACAGATAAAACAAACCAAAAGAACTGCAGAGTTACTTTTCTCTTTCATTAACTGACACCTCTTCCTTTTATTCATTTACTCACTGAATCTGCACCTTAATAAGGCATCACTGGTAAATACTTCAGCCAGTCAGAAGTTGTTCTTTTCCTGATTTAGTTCATTTAAAGCAGAGCATCATTAAAAAGTCCTTGCACATTTCTGATGATGTTCAAGTTATTAATCAACATTTTGCAAAAAACACTTTAAAAAAAAGAAGCTTGAACTTGTGTTTCCCGTAGAAGATCATTGTGGATTTTAAAATCTGCTTAGCATCAGCCTCCGGTTGTGGTATCTTTCCATGCAGTATTTCCTGGGCCACTATCTGCACCATCACAACACCAAAGCAGAGTATTTCCTACCCTCACACTTGGCAGCAGACAATAATCTCTTTTAATCAGAATGTGCCCTTTTCTTCTGAAAGCACAGGTTTGATGATGAGGGTGCAGATAAAGTTTCAGAGGGGGTAAACTGAAAAACAAGTACACTGGGTGACAGCAAACTACACAGAACAGCTTCAATGTTGATGCCTATGAATTTGCCGCAAATACAAATACAGTACACAAAGGCATTATCTGAGAGTAACTGGCTCCTTCTGTTCAGAAAGTCTCAAGGATACCCAGGGATTCCTGCCCATTTTGATCAGCATGACAGGCATCACTTGCAAGGTGGACTATTAGTAATTTTCTGTCTCTAGTCTTTTTATAAAGCCATTAAGGCTGGAAGCCACCCTGCAGCCCTCCTGATGCTCCACCACACCCAGATCTACCTCAGGCTCCCTTTAGACCTACAACCATCTGCATACCTGTTTACAGTGAACATCAACAACAGCATGTAAACAGCTGTTCAATGAAAATCAAGGTTTTAATCTTAACAGACACATAATGTTGCTTATATGCTTGAACACATATGAGCACGCACTAAATGGATGAGCATTTTCAGCTGAACTGCACAAATGGCTCAAAAACACTGATTAAGAAAGTCTTTATGTAACAAGCCCAAGGAACCAGTTGATGAGCCTAGACTTCAGTGAAGCAGGCAGTGAAGCCGATTTCAGCCCATTTTCCCAGTACAACGGCTGGAAGCTGAACCAACTCCAGCAAACATCAATCAATGGCTGATTTCCTTCTTTGTATCCACGGCATCCGCCCATGCAAGCCATGCTATTTAAACTACCTTAGCCTGCCTAGCATTACTGTAATACTTCTGCAAGCTGCTTTACAACCCGTCTCTATCACAGCGCCATAATGACAGCGCTTTTATGACATGTCTGGCTTAAATAAAGTCATATGTATTGTCACTGTGGTTTTTTCCCATTGCTTTCTTTGTCTTGGGCTTTCTTTGTGTGCACATGGAAGGCTAGAGATTTGACAGAGCAGATTCATAGTGCAAAATACAATGCTTAACAAATCATAAAAAAAAGAAACCAAATATTTTTTAAATCTGTTCAAAAAGGTGTTTAAAGCTAATAATGACTGAATTCACATTGCTATGCAAAAGTTTCAGCTCACACATGTTACTTTGAAAAGTCAGAAATCAATCAAGCATTCAACAAGCATTGTCTGTTCAGGAATGCAAGTAAATAACTGCAATTTGGCATCTTCCATCCATCCAGTCACTTCCGTTTATTCAGGGTTCAGGGTTGCGGGGGGCTGGAGCCTATCCCAGCTGACACAGGGTAGGAGGCAGGGTACACCCTGTACAGGTCGCCAGCCTGTTGCAGGGCCAAGACAGAAAGACAGACCCACTGATTCATACTCACATTCACAACTATGGGCAATTTAGATTGGCCAATTAACCTAACCTCAGTAAGTGCATGTGTTTGGACTGCGGGAGGAAACTGGAGTACCCGGAGGAAACCCACGCAGACACGGGGAGGACATGCAAACTCCACAGAGAGAGAGAGAGAGGGGCCCGGGCCAAGGTGGAATCAAACCCAGATGGTATTCTAACTGTGAGGCAGCACTGATAACCACTGTGCTACCTTACTGCCCCAATTTGGCATCTTACTAAAAAAAAAATAATATGCTTTGTGATCTTTTTTCATAAAAATGTAAATTTGAAACTTCAGAGATAACAATAATTATATTTTAGCAATAAAAATGTTGTTTCAGTTAAAGATCTTGCAAAAACTGGTGGATTATCCATTACAGAATCATAAAAAATGATTTGGGGTATTGCCAAAAACCAATATTCAA
Source organism: Bujurquina vittata (assembly GCA_015106715.1). NCBI lineage: Eukaryota > Metazoa > Chordata > Actinopteri > Cichliformes > Cichlidae > Bujurquina > Bujurquina vittata. The sequence goes on along the minus strand of VUQK01001108.1, from coordinate 53,091 downwards.
ATAGGGCAGGTGGTGGTCTAATAAACTTTAGCACTGTATAACTTGGCTTCTACACATGGATATACAATTTTTAACTAGCATAGTCCTCACTGAAGAAGTGCTAGAGGGGGATAAAGTTATACTCATAAAACTAGGGTTACACACTTTGACTAGCTTGCTGCATAAGGAGTTTTTCTTAGTGACCTAAATACACCCTTCACTGTGACGCTGACATGCTGTCAAATAGCTTTTTTTGTTAACCACCATTTCATCAGCTTCTAGCATTTGTTGTATTCATTTATTTATTATGATATCTGTGTTTTACAGTGCTTGTTTGGAACCTGGAAAACATGTTTGGAAACTAGTTCTGTGTGGACGTTGAATGACAATGAAAATGAGAAATGTATTTTTTCACAACTATATGACTATTATCTGTATAACACAATTAGTTTTCTCAAGAATTCATCAGAAGAGCTGATGTGGTACCTCTTTCTAGAAGACACTGATTCTTGGCTCAACCATCTACACTGATCAGGCATAACATTATGACCACCTTCCTAAAATTGTGTTGGTCCCCCTTTTGCTGCCAAAACTCCCTGACCCATCAAGGCATGGACTCCACTAGACACCCGAAGGTGTGCTGTGGTATCTGCACCAACCATTTTTGCTTTGTGGCAGGGTGCATTATCCTGCTGAAAGAGGCTACAGCCAGGGAATACGGTTTCCATGACAGGGTGTACAACAACAACCCTCCGGAGGGTGGTACGTGTCAAAGTAACATCCACATGGATGGCAGGACCCAAGGTTTCCCAGCAGAACATTGCCCACAGCGTCACACTGCCTCTGCTGGCTTGCCTTCTTCTCATAGTGCATCCTGGTGCCAGGTGTTGCTCAGGTAAGTGACGCACACGCAGTCGACCATCCACGTGATGTAAAAGAAAATGTGATTCAGACCAGGCCGCCTTCTTTCATTGCTCTGTGGTCCAGGTCTGATGCTCACATCAACTCTGAGGACCAAATGTTGACTTGTTATATCCCGCCCACTTACAGGTGCCATAATGAAGAGAGAATCAGTGTTGTCCACTTCACCTCATTATTATGCCTGATTGGTGTATCATATCCACTCAGGACTCGGTACTTGTTCTTTTTGTTTGTTTAAGGGCTCACATGAGGAGAAAAGCATCCTTTTGCCTCAGAGAGTTTACAAACATGCTTTGTTTGGAAATCACCTGTCATCTGATAAATGATTTATCATGTGAAGTTTCTCGCTTGCTACCTCACACAGTCATGATGCCTCTATGATTCATTGAAGTAATGCATACACTTGTGCATTATGCAAAAGCATTCTCTCTCTTAATCTGTCTTTATTCCCTCATACTCATTCAATGGCATTTGTATACATATCCAGGGGAGTGGGGGGATCGGTGGTGTGTGATTGATTGTGGTGGGTGTGTCTGGCCCAGAATGATAAGATTTTTGTCCCAGCCTAGCCTGGGAGTAATTGCCACTAAAAGCTGTCATTTGCCTCTTTTTATACATTACAGCAGCAAATATAAAATGCTCAGATGACATATTTTTAATGAGCACTTATCCTTTCTCATTAGAAACCATCAATGATGCTTGTGTATCTTCTTGTTGGGAAAGATTTCCAATAGGTCAGCCTGTTCCCTGAACAAAAAGACTGTCAGACAGCTGCAGCTTAGCACTTGGCACACGTTGGTCTCTTAGCCTGGCAGCATCTCAGGGGTCAAAGCTTGTTGCACTGCCAACCAGCCAGTTAGGGAGGCAGCCAGACAGCACTGATGTCCGCTGCCATGCTATCTGTGCTGGCACACATGGCACCTCCCTGTGCCCCACACCCCCACCTGGGTTCCTGAAGCCTGTCCTGTGCACTCAGGTGCACGCACATCAGCATAATGAACTCCAAGGTAGACTTTACCACTTCACTGGCTCCTTACAAGACAAAATGCCAAAACAAATCTTGTCATAATTAGGCATAATCCAGCTCATTACCGTCTGCTTAATTATCCTATTAATAACACTTCCTAGGAGAGCTTGTTTGCGGCAGCAGCAGTGCGCTCGGGCAAATGTTTGTTCCTAAATGAGCAAACACAGAGAAGACAACAGCACTGTTCAAACATGGCAGCTCTGACAATAGAAAAAAAAAAAACTGGGCCAGGATTAATAGCATAGCAAAGGGCTTATTGTCCCTGAGAGCCCTCGCTTTACCACCAGGGCTTTGCTATACAGGTAACAGGCGACTTTAGGTGTTTACGGCTTTGGGTTTTATAGGTATTTATTTGTGAAAATATTTCAGGGCAACTGATGCAGTCTAACCTAGAGGGAGAATGTATTAGTTTTCAGCTAAATTCAAAATCAGGCACCACACGGTTAAAATTCACAGCACTTAAACCTGACTATAAACTATAAACAGTCCCTTTTAATCTTATAATGAAGCATACAGAGGAGATTTTCAGACCGTAAGAGGCACAAGTGTTTCAGGTCACTGCCTGCGTATAGTCAGATCTGCAGATGGAATACGTTCATGCTGTTTTCATAGTTGTTTTCAGCTTAGATAAACAAATGCTTGTGAGCACATAAGAAATATAATGATGTCATTAAGATGGCATCATGCTCGGTTTTGCTTCATGCTTACATTTTAGCCACAGTTTGTTTTTCGATAAACGCTTTTTTTTTTTTGATGGAGTAATTGGTAATGCTGTTTCCACAGGCAGGGCATGTGTTAGACTTTCCACAGTCTGTGGGTGTTCTTTCTTTCAGATTTTATGCAGCGGAAATGGCAAAAGCTGTATTTTAGACTGCAAATGCTTCTAGTTTGTTTGACACTGTGTTACAGTTTTTAGCTTGTTTAGATCTTAAATATGTGGTCAATTACTCAAAGGTTTTATGGGCTTGCAGCTCATCTTCCCAGCCAGTGAGCCTACAGAGGCTTCATATCACGTAAGATATAATTACTTTTGAAGGTAAACTTAGGTCTCAAATCAAAACTGGTCCTCCTGATGAAAATCTTAACAGCTACAATAGCGGCTGTAGTTTCTTTTTTTTTTTTAAATATCTTTTGGGCCTCATATTGGAGGATATGATGTTGAATGTTATTATAAATTGCACTTCAGGCCTATCTGTTGGTTGCATCGCCTCACAAAAAACATGACAAAAAGATCATCCTACTCTCATAGGTTTAATCTCCAAAAGAAAACAAGTTTGAACTTGCTGCTGTCGCCATTATTACATGTCATCATTTCTGATAAACCTTGTTTTCATAGCTTTAGAATCATGTTTGCTGATGCATATTTAACTAAGCAAACATCAGTCCTTCCTCAGAAGTTATTAAACATAACAGATCTTAAAGTCTCACCCTGGGCTTGCATCTGCAGATTTTTAAAAAGGCACTGCTGGCTCTTTTTTTCCTGTTTCTCTCGCTCATCTTTCTTTTTTGCTGAACTCTGTACACACCATGCAGAAGCTATGTCAACAGAGCAAGGTGAAAAAGTCTGCCAACTGCTGCAGGCAGATGCCAGCTGAGGCAACCCAGACCACATCCTGCTTGGCTACAATTGATGCATCGGTGTCATCTCTCAGAGTCTTCTATGTAAAAAATTTATACAGGCAGGCTGTTAACACGCACAGAACGGTTTACGCTTATCATCCAACTCCACTGTACACACACAGACACACAGAGTGGCTTTTCTTATCTGTGTGTCTAACTCTATCCTCGGGCTAACGTTTCCCCCCTTTGTGTGCAAAGCTATCGTTTGGCCTCTGGGAGCAGAAGATGAAGACAAAGCCCTGGCACACCACACCGTCCCGTCTCTGTGTACACAACCACACTTTCCTCATCAACATTTAAATACATTTATCACACCAAAACAAGCATAAAGCTAAAAAAATAAGTAAAGAAAAATAACCGTTAAAAGCCGAGTTTCCCCAACGTATACTCCGTGATGTTATGATTGCCAGGCTGGAAAACTTCCATCATTGAAAAGGAATATTCAGCATATCTATGGGAGATCATCTGTATTATAATGTAGCACGTTTATGCTTTTGATGTAAACTGAATGGGAAAGCATGACAGGATGCCGTGTTTGGGATGCCTGCTTTATTCTTTTCCCCTCTGATCTTTGGAGAAAGAAAGGAAGAGAGAAATGGAGACAGACAAACAGGGAGAAGAAAGAAGGCTTCCAGTGGATACAGAAATGGGAGATTGGGTGAAGGGAGTGACAGCAGTGCCATATCAAAAGAATAAAGAGAATGAGTTATCAAGGAAAACGGATCAATGAATTCACTTCATGCAAAAAACAGCAAACAGCAGACGTACTGAAATCCTATTATGGGGAGAAAAGTGAATAATTGATGCCTTCTTCTCTTTTTTAAATTCTGATTCAGAGATTTTTCTTATACAGTGTCAGATGGATTTACAAGTGGTTTGGAAGTGCATTAATGATTTATATGTAAGCCTGAGAGTTTGCTTGCAAAAAGAGCATATAATCCACGGAGTAGCACATATCCTACAGGTTCTAAAGGTTGATAATGTGTGTGAAAGGAAAACAGACGCATACAAAGTAAAATAATCACAAAGGAGGCACGTTGTTGCAGAGCAAGCAGGAAGACACGATGACCATCAGAGGCACAGTTTCTATGTGGAAGCTGCAAGTTTGAGTATGATGTTCTTTTAAACTTATTCATCTTTTCCCTATTTACAAGCAAAGATGTGCAGAAAACAATTATTAAAAGTAGTTTTGTTACAATCTGCTACCAAAACTGGCTCTCGAACATTAGCTTAAGGCACAAACCCTTTTCAAAATGAACCCTGTGTGTTACTCAGCTACTTAAAACTACTTTTGTTTTGCTGTATGCAAATTATACACTAACCTCAATTCAAATAAAGAACGCAAGCAAGTTACAAAGGTGACAATTACACTGTCATTCTGGTCAAGCTAGATCTGCAACTGGATTACAGCTTCATAAGAAACCAAAACAGAAACATAAAACTTAATGAAGTAGAGTTGTCATCAAAACCGTTAGTGCAATAAAAGAAGCAAAAGGGAAAGACAACACACACACACACGCACACACCAGTGGAAAATTTCCAACAGAAGCAGTCTGGTCAGATCTACGGTTCACTAGTGAAGTCCTTGTCAAGGACACATCCGTCAGGTAGCTCAGCCTCAGGTTGACTGAGACTGAGCCCCCCCTTTATGGAGGAGGACATCATCTTCACTGCCAGCAAGGGGACAAAAGCAAATGACACCTTGAATATTGTTACTCCAATTGTCTGAATTACTGAGTTAATGATCATTTTCATGAGGAACTCGAGTAGCTGTTACTTAAATCCACATTTCTTTACGACTGACAATGGTGGTTTTATTTCACTTAAGTTTGCCTTTTTCTTTGTATCTTACTTTTCCCCTATGACAAACATGGAGGCTACGATGGTACAAACTTTCCTGACATATCATCAGGGTATGAAAAAAGTGATATAAGGGTTTGTAGCTATTGATTTAAGCGATAAGTTGACTAAACAATGACTCTTTGCTGCCCCTGCTGGATGGCACCAGAAATACAGTAGTTTCTTAAACTACTGATCTGTTCGCTGTTAGCTTAGCCAGCCATATACTACCCAGGGGCGCAGTCTATTTTGTGCTATCTTGCTACCCCTGCACTAACAGTCATAATGGAAGCTGTGAACAAGCAGGGTGGAAGGTGACAGCTGAGGAAGTTAAAATTAACATCGTATGGACGCTGTGACTGAATAAACTAACATAAGGCCACTCGACCACATCACTGCACAGCCCCAGTCAGCAAAGTCACGTGGGTAATAACCCACTAGCACTGCTAATGTTAATGACATTCTGAGTGTTTTTCTTATGCGCCTTTATGAAGGAAACTGACCAAAAGATTATGCAGTGCAACTACAATGAGCACTTGACCAACTCTGAACATGCAGGCAGGCGGCCGACCACACAAAACACACTCATTCTTGGCACCAAGACAGCAGTGAGTCGCTCAGTTGGCATCCCCACCAACCGTAACTGGCACAGTGAGGAAAATAAACCTCCACAGGCCAATAACCGCTCACAGGTCTAACACTGCATTTGGCACCCTGACCTGTGCCAAAATAGCTTTCTGACTTGTGCTACTGTTAAACAACTTTCTTTCACCACTCACACCTGTTTGGTCTTTGTGACGACAGTGGCTGCAGATGTTACTGCATTTTTATGGATTAACAGCTCCTGGACAGAAATCTATTCAGAACCTCAACCCAAAACTTAAACGCGCAAATGAAAATCAGAAATACAGTCCTGTGCATAAGTCTTGAGCCACCCTTCACTTTTTAATACTAATACGTTGCAGGGAGCCAGACTTTTTGTATTTTTAAAAGTGGGCTTCTCCAGCTTTCTGAAGGTCTTTCAATATCTTGGACATTGGAACTTTTTCAGTGACTTAAGAATTATTCAAGCCCAAAAAAGGCTCCTAACTCAAGGAATGAACCAGTGTTGTGTTTCTGCGCATAACACACAACTTAGCAAAGGACTGATTTTAAATTGTATTTTTAGGCACTACTGTAGCAGCCTGTTGCTTACATACATAATTTGTTTGCATTTCTTTGAATCTATGAAAAATGTCAAAGATAACACAGTTCATAAGGCATAAAATTGTATTTTGTACCAACAAAGTACAAAAAAGAGCCATTAGCTGAAAATTTGGGATATTTCAAATTGGAGGACACTGGACAGGCCACCAAAAAAAAGAAAAAACTGTCTTAAAATTGTGTAGTTAAGAAATGAGAAAAAAAAGACCTGACACAGGACCTGAGAGATGCATATGTCCTTCAGCTGATCCATCTGTTCAGTGAAGCCTCATCAGAAATGGTCTCAGAGGAAAAGTGGCTGTCAGGAAGCCATTCTTAATGAAAGGAAACAGGGAGAAAAGGCTGAGGTGTGTCAGGTCACACAAGAAGGAGACTGAAAATCAGGAGCAACAGGTCTGATGGAGCGATGAATGCAAATTTGAAACTTTTAGTTCAAATCATTGTCAGTACGTAAGTAGAAAGTCAGGAGAGAGGTACAACAGTGAGCGTCTATCACAAGGGTATTCAATTAACATTTAAAGAGGTCCAGTTAGAGAAAATCTCATCAAACAAAGATCCAGAATATCATTACGTTCCACTCGCATTATAATTCAATACAACAGGTTTTAAAGTAGCCTAATGGTGATATCAGTGCCTGCATAATGTCAACACCTGGCTGTCAAATAAAACAAAGCACAATTCAACAGTATTTCAGAAATGTTTATTATTCATTTCAACACTGACCTGGAGGGTACTAATAATCAAATATTAATAATAAAATGTTCTTTTCTCATTTCAATTAAACAAGGTTTGCTTTCAAAAATGAAAAAGAGTTTTTGAAAAAGTTGTCTTCAAATGGGGTTAGGTTAATTGTTGATTCTAAATTGCCCATAGCTAGGAATGTGAGTGTGAATGGTTGTCTGCCTCTCTGTGTTAGCCCTGCGACAGGCTAGAGACCTGCACAGCTGGGCCCACATTTCAGCCGGTGGTGTACGGATCTTGATAGATTTATGAACGCAGAAAAGTACCATTAGATTTTGATCTACCGCACAAGACCATTTGGAAAGAGTCTGATTAGCAGCGGTTTAATTTTTCAGCATAAAAATGATCCCAAAAACACTCCCAGTGTAGTAAAGGGATACCTGGATTAAAAAAAACACACACAATGGAAGACTATCAGTCATGGACTGGCCTCCCCAGTGCCCAGACCTCAGCATTATGGAAGCAGTGTGGGATCATGTTAACAGAGAACAGAACAAGGCAGCTAACATCCAAAGAAGAGCTTTGAATGTCCTTCAAGAAGCCTGGAGAACTATTCCTGAAGACTACTTAAAGAAACAAGAATAAAGCTGCCCAAGAGAGTTCAGGCTGTGCTAAAAATAAAGGGGGTCACACCAAATTCTGACTTTCAAGCTTGTTAGAATTGTACTAACACAGGTTTTACCTTAAATGCTGTATTTACATGTTTGTTTGCATGTTTCAATAAATCCCTGCACCTGTTTCCCATTCTTTAGGAAAAATATAATGAAATGAGGGGTGGCTCAAGAGTTTTCACTGTACCGTGTTTCATTATTCTAGTTTAGCCGTCCTCAGATTTTGTCCTTGCTAGTGAATGATAGCCCAAAAGGAGACAACTCTTTATGTGGGTGCAATTACCAGCACATCCTCAATCTATTAAACTCAACATCATTAAAATACCCTACCCAGCTCTTTCAAACCATCCAAGTCGCTCACACTAACAACAATTAGGCCCCTGCAATTAGTCAATATAATACTGCAGCTGGGCAACAATAATAAATGTGGTTATGGGTCAGCTTACCCAAGTGAAGCTAACATCCACCAAGTGTTAATGATAGCAAGACGGCGTGCATACTAACAGACTGCACTGCACCTTCACGAGACACAAAGAAAAGGATGCACAAAACTTGAGCAGGATCTGCAATCTGAGCAAACGAGGCTTCAGTACAACACGTACTGGAAGATATTAGTATGATTTATACACTTGTCTTCAAAGCAATTTGTTACTGCAGGTGAAGGGTTGAAGAGTTGAACAGAATTTTTAGGACTCTAATAGCCCAAGGAAGTAAAAAGTCACTCTGCTGTGTTTCATACGTTCAGAGAAGTGTGAAGGTCAAAGTATCTAACACACCCACGCATGAATGCTCCTTCAATTTTATTTTTTTCAGCAGATTGAAAATCACTTTATCTCCTGTCTCTCGTG
>VUQK01001108.1:16484-27415 GCA_015106715.1 Bujurquina vittata | reverse complement strand
GGGGGTGTGGGTGGGGGGGTGGGGGGGGGGGGGGGGGGGGGGGGGGGGGGGGGGGGGGCAGGGTGCTGAGAAGGCTAGGTTTCTCTTTGACTGCTTGACTGCAGGGCTGAAGGGCTAGCTTGCCAATTTATTTGCTGGTGAAAACACAACAGTCTCTCTTGTTCGCCTTTTCCTCTGTTTGTCCTCTCCTCATCTTTTTTTGTTAACATTCTTTTTTTGTTTCTCACCTCCCATCTTGGTTCTCCAATATCCTCTCGCTCTACCTCCATCATCTCTCTGCCTTGCTTCAAAAGTTGCCTTTATTAATTCATAAAAAAACACACTCCACACACGACTGAGTTCCACAGGCACTGGAGCATGATTCAATCCCCCTGCATGCACATATGCGCGCACACTTTTTCCTTGTTTATGCACCCCACTACCTGCCTTTCCTCACACCTCTTCTCACAGGCTACCTCCTCCAGACAGTTCTCTACTTCAGCAGGCATAAAGCAAAGGCTACAGCCATTTATGTTTTGTTATATATAAATAGTTGGCACACTGACTCGCCTCCAGCACAAAGGGAGAGAAAGCAAGCTGATGTAAATACTGCGCTTTGCCTCTGCTGTCCACAATTTCTCACCACTGGTCACGATCTTTCTTTTTTGCTGATTTTCTGTATTTTTTTTTCCCCAGACATTTTTCGCTCTGTGGATGCAAGTGCATTTGCAGAGAAAAAGATGTCTCTTTGTGAGTGCATGTATGCACATATGTGCACATCTGATTCATTTCTTCCGGGGCATGGGTGTGACACTTGACTGCTCTTATCAAGGGTAGCCAGATGTGAGCCCTGAGGTTAATGAGGGGTCCCACGTGTGTCAATGCGCATGCACACACGTTCACATTCACACAAATACATAAAAACATATACATGGCCTTTCTCAAGCCTACCTCCTCCCCACTGGAAAACAGTAGGAAGAAAAAGGAATGGGTGCTTGGATATGGATTGCTGGGATTGAATTAAAAACATTAGCTTGAGGCTGTACGGCTGAATTCTGATGATGAGGCCACCGGGGGAAAATGGAGAAAATGGGCTTTCGCTGCCAGGGCCTTGAAAATCCCTTACTAATGGAATGAGAAAAGGCAGATAGCAAGAGCGAGGGAGGGGAAGAAAGGATATCACACAGATGAGTGTGCGTGAATGGTTACAAAGACAATGCATTCTGTTTGTGTGCGTGAGTGTGTGTTCATGTGAGAGCAAAATGGGCTGAAACAAATGGAGCAGAGCCAGAAGGCCTCCAATGAAACATCATTACAAGTAGCTCCAGAAATATTATGCCTTTGGCATAACTAGCAATGCAGGGGAGGGCAGAGCAGATTATTTCCAAAGAGCACACAAGTCACAGCACAGGCATTCAACCGCTTACACTTGGACACAACATTGGCACACAAGTTTGATCTGGTTCAGTTGCCTCAACTTTGGACATAAAGATCTCCAGCTCAGTTTAGCTTCTTAGGACTTTTGATTTTGCCAGTATGTTTAAAAGATGTGTTTATTGTGTTCATGCCGGATGTTTTCATTCCTGGTGCCAACCACGCTTCAGCCCAGATGTGCCACAGCGATCCGACCCAGGTGAGCCTTTGCACGTAACATCAGGCGCTGCAGCAGAATCTGCTGTTCTGTTTGAAAGGTTGGAAGTGTATGCAGGTAAGGGCGAGCTCTGTTCTATCAAACCTAAACTGAATGCATTACCTAATTCAATTATATTAGGCTGCTCTTAATAATATTTAATCAATAGACAGCTTTTTATACACCATACACAGATGCTTAAGTTGAATAAAAGATCATACAGAGTGAAAAAAACAGTGAAGGGATGAAGTAGCAGAGGGCAACTGCCTTCTCTTAATCGCTGTCTTTATCCCCATTCTAAACCATTCTGGACTGCAGTCTGAGAAAAATGGGCAGATGGTTAATTAGAAATAAAAAGCTCTGAGTGCTTACTGAAGAAGAATTTCTTTTCGTTTCTTCTCCTCATTTTGCCTTTCTATACAACCATCACGGTTAATTCTCTGGTAAATTCTCCAAGCAGTGGGCATTTCAGCCCCCTCATTTCTCTGTAAAATGAATAGAAGCATCTGACATGGGCTGCCATGGGCTTTAAATGTACAATCTGGCTGTTTTTATAATGGGAACAAATTAATAAGTGAATGTTATCTGTGGGTAGCAGAGTGGGGTGCCTTGCCAGGCCTTTTTGTTCCTGTACCACTTCTTTTCATGTAAATGACAGAACACACAAAAACAGACAGGGCTCTTGCTCTGAACTGGATTTTGACATGGATATTGGCGCACTTTGTGTGTGCATGCACGTGTCATATAGCATGTATTAAGGTGCATGCGCTGAACGCGGATATGCATGCGTGCTGCTTTGTTAGCGCAGCGTTATTTAAATGTGTCTGCGCACAGTGTTTAAGATGAGACTAGTTTTGATGGAGCACACACGACTTCCCAGAGGAAACATAAATCTTCTGAGCATAAACAGGCGGGCAGAACAAGAATGAAAAATAAGGTGAGGCTGAATGAGGCATAGGTGGCCAGCAGTGTCTCACTCCTCTTTCTCTCTCAATATTGGTATTGCGAAGTCACAGAGATGGCAATCAGCGGGAGATGTGTCTTGAAGATGAAAGCAGGGAGAGGAGAAACAGAAGGAGAGCGAGAGAAAGGACAGCCTCTTAAGGCACCTCTATCAGTCTGTCGTTAGGAGGGTAATGAACCTAGCACCAGTGCTGCCAAGCAACCAATGACTCACTCAGACACATACACATGCACACCACATGCGCAGACTTTACAAGATAAACACGCTAACAAAATGGAAATCTCTCAAGTACCTGCAACGTGTCCCTGCTACTCAGCCATTATCAGACAATCTTCCCAATTACACAGTGTTTATGCAGAAAAGGCAGGATGCACACACTGCATCGTACGAGCAGGAGTAACAGATTGTTTCCATGTTTACTCAGATTTGTCGCTCTCTTATATTTTTCCCAGGCTGCTTGGCTTTTGCCATATGCTGTACGTTTTACTACACTTGATGTATTCTTCAAATATCCATTCATCTCAAACAGAAATGTGTCTCAAAGGGTAATTCCAATCATCTTCCTCCTGGGGCGCAATTATCTAGATTTTTTCTTATTTTTTAAGAATATGACTTACAGATACTAGTCATCTGATCATTTTTAGGCCTGTCCTCTGCTTGTCCAGTTTCCTCAAATTGTTTAAGGACACACTGCACACCATGCCGAGATATGCCAAATTTTCAGCTAATAGCTCTTTGGGAAGAGTTATTAGCTGGTGCAAAAATACTATTTTATACCAGTCAAACTGTGTTATCTTTGAGATTTTGTGTAGATTCAGCTAAAGTGGTGTAAAAAACAAAATAATTATCCACTGAAAATGATCAGGCATGAGGGCTGGACTGAAAAATCCTTCAAAGAGCCCAGAGAACTGTTGTTCAAGACCACAAAAACAAGTTGTCATTGTACTGCGAGGAGGCACAACAACAGTCTTCTCATTGTCATGTAAACTCACTTAAGTGTTTGATCAACATTAAAACCCATTCTATCCCAACTCCACATGCTGATACTCAAGATGCAAAATGCAATATAATGTATTCCTCTGGTTCTGGATACTTTTTAAGTTCAGCTGCCAGGAATGTATCTGCACCTCTTGTCACAAAAATGAGAAAAAAGAGTAAATCACACCCACGTGTATTGGCAGCCGGAGTTTGGGCTTGTGATTCTGCCCGGTGTCAGGGGAAAGAACTTTCTCACCACAAAAACTGAAGTGAATTCCTCTTGCTGCATACCACTATCTGTCAGTGGTCACTAGCCGAAGCTTTAAGTAATGAGATGTGATCAGTTCAAATCCAGGACAGCTGGTTTTTCAGCTGAACAAACGCTCACAGGAATTACCTCAGGAGGAGCTGAGAAGCTCTGCCTACTAATCTGAGGAAGTGATTCTGCTAACATGAAGCTCACAGAACAAGATAAATGGTCTCATATTCAACTGTTGTATGCACATCCAAAGCAGTGCTGAGCAAATGCTCACTTTAAGTTTGTAGAAGTACAGTACATAAAGCGGGGCTATAATCTAATTACTCAAACATCAATCATCATCTCTGTCCTTACTTGAACTTCCTCCCCTGCTAACTCTAAGCTGTGCCTGTGCAGATGCATGTTCTGTGTTTCTGCAACACTGAACCAATGTGTTTGTTTTTGGCTGCTGTGTTTACATGTCAGCAATCGTCATCAACAAACCCCCCCACCCCTCCCACCCCCCACCCCCCGAAGGACACGGGTTGAACTGTCAGCCTCGGTCAGACATCATACACTAACACACACACTCACTCACACACACACACGCGCGCGCACACACAAAAACACACACACACTTTTTGATGTCTGTCATCTTCTCTTAAGATATCAGGCAGACATATACATGGCTCAATACCTCCACAATCTTCCACCAGACTGAACCTGGACTGGGGTCGCTGTGAAAGTGAGCGTGAGTGTTAGAAGTCAGCCGTCCTCAAAGCTCGCCCTCCCTGGCTTCACAAGCAGCTCAAATCCATGTGGGTTTCGGCTGAGCCGCAAAGCTCTCTACAGTAACAGTGACTGAGTTAGCGAGTGACTGACACAGTCCTCTCCCACAGACATGCACACGATGCGCATTATGCAGAACAGGGTTTAACAATCTCTGCAGTGAGACACCAGATTACCAACACTCTGCTTTATAGTTTCCAGTGAATCCCGGCACGCCTACAGAGAATCCACACATACTCATATGTTATTACATATAACTGGATTTAGTCAAAATGTCTGGTGTGAGAAAGATATATGGCAGTCTAAAGCGCATTCCATTACCCAACATTAATGCTAGACTTAGGTGTTCAATAACCCATTTTTGTATGGACGCATAATAATAACAGTTAAACATATTACTATGATTCAGCTGCTTTTGCCTTTGTTTTGTGTGTCTGCTAACACACACTTACACACAGCACTGCGTGTAGCTCTTACGGCCATAGCTTGTCATTCCTTTCACATATATCAAAAGCAGCTAAATAGATAAATAAAAATTAAACAGCTGCTGAATGCTTTGTGGCAAGAAATGCTCTTTACTGGATGGTATCAAACTTTCACGTAACGAGGCTTCATCCAGTTATTAATGTAATTACCAGCAGATCATCTGTTCCCATCCTTTGTAAATGTCTCAGTCGCATGTTTATTCCTGGCCTGTGTGGTCCAGCTCAAATGGCTGTCATCTTAATTGACCAAAAAAGGGGGAGCCAGTGCCACATGCATATTTAATCGTGTAATGGTGTGAATATTATTACATGCCTAATTTCCATTAGCCAACATTAATCCAGTGAATGAAGGGTTATTCATGGCCTGCTCACCCATATTCGGGGACAAACTGCACAAGTCTCCAGGCTGGTTTCTGTGTCTCCACTGGTCATGCTCACGAGGCAGCTCGGTGGCCAGACTGTGGTGCTGATTATAGGTGACAGGGACACTGCTGGCCAGAGGGACCTGGGAAAGTTGGCATGGCAATGGTGAAAGGTCATTACCACAGCACTGTCAGCATCATAACTGTGACACTGTGATGAAAGAGCCAAAGAGAACAACAAGGAGACTCCAGCACATTCACACGATTTGCTTTAGAATTTTCTTTGCCAAATAAAAGTGAAAAGAGGATTTTTATACATGATTAACTCTGACCATAAGAAAGCCAATGAAATATAGCATTTTCAAGTTAAAAAAAAAGATGTAGAGCTAATTAAAAGTGTTCCAATCAGTCAGTTTAGAGACACTGTCAGAGTCTCTAAATAATGCAGGTCATCTGCTCCAAGTCCTCACATACATGACATCTGAAACTGTCACGTTATGCTTCAGGTACATTTTTGTCCCTCTAAGGATGAAAAATTACCTCATTAATAGAAAACTGAAGGAGGCGTCCCGATTTAATCATTCTAAATAACATTTACCCTCATCTGAAAGTCACACTGCTCCATTAGCGGTGCAGTGATCCCGGTACTGGAAGCTTTCTGTTTTGTGCTTGCAGTCTGATTCACAGCGACTTATCACTTTTGAGCGGGCTTTAGTTGTGTGCAGGTAAACCGTACCTGTGAGGAGCAAAAGCAGGAATGCATTTGCTGAATGCAATCTCAAAACCACTGGATAACAACAGTTTAGCTTTGCTTTAGCTTACTAAAACATATCTATAATTTAAACAATCACCAGCACGCTGATCTTGGAAATCTTGACCCCGATATCCGGTGCTCTCAGAAGCTGAGAAATCAGCCAGTGGGTTTCCAGACTGGCGCTGCAGAAGTCAACATGAACATTCTTATTATGGCATTCCTATCCAGCCTCCTTCACGTATCTCCGGTTACAATTTTCTGGTTTTATTTTCCAAATGCTCCCTTTTATCACAATATATATTTATATACACATACATATAAAACTGGTTCATCTCTTAAATACTACAGTCATCATCTTCTTAACAATAAATAGCTGGAGATTTGCTGTCATTACAGTTTTCGTTTCTCACGTTATGCTTTAGATGTATTGTTACCCCTTACAATCCACAGAACATTTTTGTGCTATTTTTAAATTTTATTTTCAGTCTTCTTTTAGGGCTTAATACTCTGTGTATGATTCTTTTGCTAAACACTTGCATTCCTTGGACTGCACGGGCTCTTTGTCTCTCCGCTCGGCACTCCTTTTTATAACTTCTCGAGTACAAGTGGGAGCAGAGGGTAGGAGGAGGGAGTGATTGGAATTCATTATGGTCAAATGATTGCAAACTCTAGAAGCCGAGAGGCTTTCCTAATCACAGCTGAATGAGCTGGAGAGTTAATGTGGGCAGGAGAGGAGTGGAGAGACAAGGAGGAGCGAGAACTCCATCGTCAGTGTAGCGCTTTCAAGGGCTCTTCACACGGCTCTAATGGTGGAATTGTTCTGACACTGAATGGATATTTGAGATGTGGTGTTTCGTGGCCATGACTCACTCTAAAATTGTAGTTAGGTTCATTTCTGTGCAGAGGTTTTTATAGAAATGTTTTAACAGCAAAGAAAAGAGACATTTTTCCTTATGACAGCAGGTCATTCGCCCGTTGGGTAATGATGTATGCCCACACAAGTCCTTTAAATTACAGCCCCGTTGGCTGGCTGCTGAATCGAAAAATAACAACAGCAAGCAAGGTGAGATGCAGAGCTTCAGTTAACATCCATTCATCAACGCCCCAATCAGAAACAGAAACTCCAAGATTGGATTTAAAGACGTGACCTGACTTTCTCCTAATAGGAGAAACACAGTCAGTGTGTGTGCATACATGTTACTAGCTACAGCAGCGTACCGCAGAGCAGCGTTTTGGAGATCATTTGTTTTCATGCCTGATGTGGGTGACGTATGACTTTTCTCTTTCTCGGTGGGATTTCAATTTTTGCTATAGAAAGAAATACAAGTACGCACAGGTTTCTATTACTTTCTTTAAAAAAAATGTACACGCCAATGTGAGAATATTATCATCACATCATCATGTTGCACTCAATTTTTATCATCTCCATCAATGAAGCAGTGCCACATCACACAAATTTATGAAACTTCTGAGTACTTAAATGATCTGCCAGTGTTAAACCAATATACAGGATGGCTGCTGCCCCAAAAACATTTGGCACGGCTCAAATCACTGTGCCCACTTCCTAATATCTAGGAGTAGAGGACTACTGCTTTTCAAATCCAGTTTGGGTCTCTGCGCTCCTCCTCTACCCGTCTGGGCATGTTGGCACCAACTACAAAGGAGATGAATAGTTGGCACACGGTGGGCATCCGAGGGCCGGGGATCAGAGGAGAGGAGATCACTCATCCTGCCATCAACTTGGCGCAGGCTTTTGGGACAGACTCACTACAGATTAGCCTGCAGTGCTAACCTGTACGACTGCAGACCATTGGCGAAGCACATCAATGGCTAAGAGACTCCCCGCAGACTTTAAAGACATATGTGCACATGGCAGATCAAATTAAAATGCTGACACTGAGGTGGTTTCATCTTTTGGCACTATCTTCCAAAGAGCCACCTGGCCAGTGCTGCGTGCCTGTGCTCATCACAGTCCTCATTGCAGATAACTGCTGGTGTTAGCCTGGAAATTCTTAGCTCTTGAATCCAAAGCCATATGTCTCTGTTAGCCTGCGCATAATATCGAATATATTATGCCACTTGCTGCTGTGCCTCTGTTTTTCAAATTCATCAAAACCCAATCCTGTGTGTCTCTATAAGACTGAGTAATTTGTCCCAAAAAGAAAATATAAGCTACCATTCTGCATGTGTACCAAACCACACATGCAGAATAGTTGGCACCGATTTTGTTTTTTTGCAACCAAAAACTGTAGGAACAATAATCCAGAAGGGTTTAAAACAAACCAACATGGCTTCAAGTGACGAAGCTTAAAGAATGAACTCGCAAGTCCATACTGTGTAAGTCCATAAAGAGAAACAACTGAATGGCGTTATGGCTGTCATTAAATATGTTTTTAGTTTGAGCACAAGAAGCAGGGAAGACGGAGCTGTGATGAACCATTTTAAAAGTGTCTACTAGAGTCGACAAGAGGTCATGAAGTCCTGGAAGTTTTCCCAGAATTCCTCAATACTCACAGATGGACATCTGCAGTGACACGACATTGGCCTGAGCTCATGTGTCTGACTTCATTACGCATTATACTTCCGACACGCTGACAGTGTAGGGGTTCAGCTTCTACACGGCGACATGTCCCGGCACACCCTCCTTTTCCTTACAACACAAAGTGACCCTGGACTATCTGCAATATCAAGGCTCACAAAGACATTGGTGCTTTTTTGATGCTGAATTAATAAAAAGTAATTAAAATTTAATGTAAAAAAAAAAGACAAGCAACCCAGGGCACTAATCTGGCCAGGCAGACAGGCCGGCTTTAAGTGTAAATCTAAACGGTGTTAAACTGTGCTGCAAATATGAGGTTCCCTGTTGCTAATGAGTCGGTTTAGCCAGAGGAGGCCAAACATAGCTGGAAAGCCTTTGACTGATCACACTGCTAAGAGGCATTTATTGAAGCTGGCGGATCTTATTTTCACACTCCGAGCAAACCCGACTCCTGGTGTGAGTGTGCAGGGGGTGTGATATGTGTGTGCCAGCTGCATTTCACTGTTGATGGACAAGCAGATTTATGGGAGGCCAGATGGGTATTTGAACTGAAATTAGGTTGAACTGGCACTCCGCTTACCTCTGTGTTTGCCCGAGTAAAGGTTTAAAGGTTGGTGCCCAGATGCACTTTTCTTTAATCAGTCTGTTGAATTTTTATAGCGATGCTGCAAAATACAACAAAGAGTATGCAATTATGTTTTTAATAGAGGGGAGACCACAGTTAGCCATCCACTAATTAACAGAAGAACGCATGGCGGGTGTCCACAACATGCACCGCAATGACTGCTGATTTAATCAGAGTAGCGAAAATTAGATTATTAATAAAGCCAAACAGCACCCAAGGTGACCGACAACACGGCATCCCTACACTGCGTCCTGCATTGTCAGCACTGTTAAACACTTTTAGGCTGCGATGCACAACATACGTACACAGTGTGGCACTTTTATAGGTATGCATTATAGCTATGAAAGTGGGTGAAACAAATCACACCTGTGAGTTGTGGTGGACCCTGCATGCTCCCTATATATAGAGGTGTAAATGCCTTGCATTGGTCCACCTCAAAACATCTGACAATGCAAATCTAATCTAAGCAAACATCCCAGAGTTATGTTGTGCCTCATTTTAGGTTTGTACCAGGGTTGTGGAGTACAGCCACCCTTCCTCTGCTGTTCTCTAAAGGGGAGTAAGAGAGGGGGTGAAGAGCAGTTAAGAGGAAACGACAGGTGGACGCTTGGGTCATGAAACCTGGACTGCCATTGGGGGCCCTGCTGGTTGCTTTCAGCAGGGTCATGTTGTCACCCTCCGGCCCCCAACCCCAAACTGTTTGACTGCCAACCTCCCAACCCCCACTTTCTGGCTTCATCCACTTCCCCTGCTGCACAAGCACTCCTGTCTGCCCCTCTCACCCACACGACAGCAGAGACCCCCGAGCAGCTGGAGTTGATGACACTTGTCAGCAAAGAGATAGACTGTCCACTGTGTCTGACTCCAGCCTCTCAGACTCATGCACACATTTACAGGCTTCATACATGCACATGTTCACACTCTTGAACACACACATACACATTTTCTGACACCTCCTGACAGGATATGTCAAAGATCATGCTAGAAAGGCTTTACTTGTAAGACGAGACTGACACCGAGCTGATGCACACAAATATACACGCAATTTACTGGATGGTTATACGGGCGCGACGCATGCTACAGATGCTCACTCAGATGGACACTTTTACTCTCACGGTCATGTGGGCACATTTTACTGTGCTGGCAATGTTCCTAACTAATGGTGGGAATCGCAAAGGAAGTCACTATGCTACAGTGGTACATTTCCCACAATATCAATGGTATCACTATGCAATTAAACAAACTCTATACACTGCTAGGCAATCATCTATGATTACCTTCCACTGCCCACCCTTTTATTCGTGTTTGCCTCTTCTTCCTGCAAATTCACTAACTTTACCCTCATTCATTTGGTAAGCGCCACCATGAGGAGTCATCAGGTGCCGATGAGTGAAATTTGTGGAGGAATTTGTTTCGACTGCATGCATTGATAAAAATATCAATGTTTTTTGCCAGTATATTGATAAATGTACTGCAAGAGGAAGCAATACACTATATTGCAATATCAATATTTTGTACCACCCTTAATTCTAACATATTAAAGTCATAAATAAGAACTCCTGGATTTCCATCTTGACTGTGCTGAGTG